>CM026212.1:118969-156330 GCA_014839995.1 Xenentodon cancila | reverse complement strand
CACCCACACACACCACACACACACACACACACACACTCACACACTCATACACTCTCACACACACACACACTCATACACTCTCACACACACACACACATTTCACACAAACAACAACAAAAAACAACAAACAACAACAAACAACAACAAACAACAACAAACAACAACAAACAACAACAGGAATGCAGAAGCAGCGTCTCACCTTCCCTCTTCAGCGGCATGTCGTCTCTCTGATCCACAAATCCTCTTTAGGGATTTCACAAACACACACACTGCATCCTGGGTAATGAAGTCCTAAACCCGGCACTCCGGTCAGCCCATACTGTAGCCCCGCCCACTGCCAGAACTCCACCCATGAGACTAATTGAGTGACAGCAGCGCTGCAGTTGGTTCTTGTTCATATCAGGGAGGTTCTACAACAGTTTTACGTTTTTAACAAAACACAAAAAGGAAAGTCATGAACGGTGTTCTTAAAGAACAGCTGCTGCTTTTCCATTCAAATTTATTTCAGGAGGTTTCATTTCTGTCTAAGGTCGTTTTGTGGAGCAGTTTCCGTCAAACGTCTGGTCCAGGCGTCGGCAACCCAAAATGTTGAAAGAGCCATATTGGAGAAAAAAACTAAAAAACAAATATGTCTGGAGCCGCAAACAATGAAAAGCCTTAAATGAGCCTTATAATGACGGAACATGCTGTATGCTTCTATATCTGGTATTAGTTTGATCATTTCTTCTTCCGGCCCATCGGAGTTCTGTTCAGTATCGGTCACGTCACAGGTGAGTCTGCTGGTGCTGAATTCATGTCCTGGTTTGCTGATCGGTGATGTTTCCAGTTTCCTTCACTGTCGTAGCGGAGAGAGGCATGTCTTTAATGTTTTGTATTATCTCGGTTTTGTTTTTGAAGTCTGCAAACAGGTGTTCTGATATGTTGATGAATGATCCTTCATGTAGTCACCGTCTGTGAACGGTTTTCCACGCTTTATTATCTCCCGGGTTGCAACAAAACCTGCAGCAGTAGTGGTGTTTGGAGATGTTTCTCCAATCCCACTTTTCCTCTCACTCCCAACTGGGTCCTCGGCTGCAAATGTAGCATCCCTGGAAATGTCTTTCCACATTACTCTTCTTGTGATTTGACAACTTCTCACTACAGAGCAAACATTCAGCCAGTCCTTCCTCATTGACAATGAATGCAGCTGATTCGGTCCAAGAAACGTTGACTCCTCTGTTCTCCTCAGTTATGTTTCTCTTGGCCCATCACACAGCCGCCGGTTTGTTTACAGCAGCCACCTGCCCGGCATCCCGGCATCCCGCCCTGCTGGTAGAAACGTGTGTCGCAGGCTATGACGCACATCTTCAGGTTGCCGGCCCCGGTCTAGTAGATGAGGTTTTTATTCTCAATGACACGTTTTACCTGGATATGTACAAAAAGTTCACTTATGAATCATAATTTGGCTGTTTTAAACCTGTTCACATGTTTACTCTCATTTATGGATCTGTTGTGGAATGTGATCACTGCCCGAGTCTTCTATAGGCAGGGTCAAACGCCAAGCATTTCCTATGGAATCTTCTAGGAACCATCAATCCTCACCTCTAAGAACCATTGATTCGTACCTTTAGGAACTGTTGATTCTTTTCTCTTGGAACCAATTCTTACTTCTAGGAACCTTTGATTTGTACCTCTAGGAACTGTTGATTCTTACTTCTAGGATCCGTTGATTCCTACCTCTAGGAACCATTGAGTCTTATGTCTAGGAACCTTTGATTTGTACCTCTAGGAACTGTTGATTCTTACTTCAAGGAACCCATATTTACTTCTAGGATGTGTTTATTCTTACCTCTAGGAACATTTGACACTTACCTCTAGGAACCGTTGATGCTTACGTCTCTGAACCTTTGATTCATTCCTTTAGGAACCGTTGATTCTTACTTCTATGAACTAGTGAGGGTGTGCTGGGACCTACTAGTGGTTTAGTGGTTTAGTGGAGGTGTGCTGGGACCTACTAGTGGTTTAGTGGTTTAGTGGAGGTGTGCTGGGACCTACTAGTGGTTTAGTGGTTTAGTGGAGGTGTGCTGGGACCTACTAGTGGTTTAGTGGAGGTGTGCTGGTACCTACTAGTGGTTTAGTGGAGGTGCGCTGGGACCTACTAGTGGTTTAGTGGTTTAGTGGAGGTTTGCTGGGACCTACTAGTGGTTTAGTGGTTTAGTGGAGGTGTGCTGGGACCTACTAGTGGTTTAGTGGTTTAGTGGTTTAGTGGAGGTTTGCTGGGACCTACTAGTGGTTTAGTGGTTTAGTGGAGGTGTGCTGGTACCTACTAGTGGTTTAGTGGAGGTGCGCTGGGACCTACTAGTGGTTTAGTGGTTTAGTGGAGGTTTGCTGGGACCTACTAGTGGTTTAGTGGTTTAGTGGAGGTTTGCTGGGACCTACTAGTGGTTTAGTGGTTTAGTGGATGTGTGCTGGGACCTACTAGTGGTTTAGTGGTTTAGTGGAGGTTTGCTGGGACCTACTAGTGGTTTAGTGGTTTAGTGGAGGTGTGCTGGGACCTACTAGTGGTTTAGTGGAGGTGCGCTAGGACCTAATAGTGGTTTAGTGGTTTAGTGGAGGTGTGCTGGGACCTACTAGTGGTTTAGTGGTTTAGTGGAGGTTTGCTGGGACCTACTAGTGGTTTAGTGGTTTAGTGGAGGTGTGCTGGGACCTACTAGTGGTTTAGTGGAGGTGCGCTAGGACCTAATAGTGGTTTAGTGGTTTAGTGGAGGTGTGCTGGGACCTACTAGTGGTTTAATGCCAAAAAACCACAAACCAACAGGAGCCAAACTGTCGACAGCTCCACTGTCAGAACCACAGAACAGGACATGTGGACCCATGTTGGACGAGGTAGCAGGACTGGGCACGATGACGTAATGTGGTCTTGTATTTGTACATACTGGTCCATACTGGTTCTGTTGGACCTCAGATGATGGATTAGTGTCCATGATGGTTCTGCTAGACCTCAGATGATGGATTAGTGTCCATGCTGGTTCTGCTAGACCTCAGATGATGGATTAGTGTCCATACTGGTTCTACTGGACCTCAGATGATGGATTAGTGTCCGTACTGGTTCTGCTGGACCTCAGATAACGGATTAGTGTCCGTACTGGTTCTGCTGGACCTCAGATGATGGATTAGTGTCCATACTGGTTCTGCTGGATCTCAGAATCTGGATTAATGTCCATACTGGTTCTGCTGGACCTCAGATAACGGGTTAGTGTCCATACTGGTTCTGCTGGATCTCAGAATCTGGATTAATGTCCATACTGGTTCTGCTGGACCTCAGATGATGGATTAGTGTCCATAGTGGTTCTGCTGGAACTCAGATAATGGATTAGTGTCCATACTGGTTCTGCTGGATCTCAGAATCTGGATTAATGTCCATACTGGTTCTGCTGGACCTCAGATAACGGGTTAGTGTCCATACTGGTTCTGCTGGATCTCAGAATCTGGATTAATGTCCATACTGGTTCTTCTGGACCTCAGATAATGGATTAGTGTTCATACTGGTCCTGCTGGATCTCAGAGTCTGGATTAATGTCCGTACTGGTTCTTCTGGACCTCAGATAATGGATTAGTGTCCATACTGGTTCTGCTGGACTTCAGATGATGGATTAGTGTCCATACTGGTTCTGCTGGACTTCAGATAATGGATTCGTGTCCATACTGGTTCTGCTGGACTTCAGATGATGGATCAGTGTCCATACTGGTTCTGCTGGACTTCAGATAATGGGTTAGTGTCCATATCAGGATGATAACCAAACCATCATCTGACTTGGATCAGAGGTAGTCCTTCCATTCCCACCTGGTCTGGTTGGTCCTGAACTCTCTCTGCAGAAGAAAGACAAGACAGTCAGAGACGACATCAACCAGGTTTGACCTTTAAAGACGTCTGACTGGCTTCACGCTGACCTCTGACTCTGACGACCACTGTCGTCTCTCTGCGGCACTTGACACTTCCCATCTGTGTGTCCCGGAGTCTAGGACTGTGGGCTGTTTCAGAGTCAGAGTCAGCTCTCCAGAGTCCAGCAGGTCTTCATTCATCTCTGTTCGGTCTTTGTAAACCTGGTTCTGGTCTTCAGGGCGATCACAGCCGTTCTGGTACACGTGGACCTTCATGTGTTGAGGTTCTGACGTGACAAGTCGGTTTTCTCCTCGTCACTTTCCAGCATCAACAAAACCTGACTAATGGAGTCTAACAATCATCTGTGACACGTGGTGGTTTCTCTGTCGAGCTGAACTCTGACTCACCGGCAACCTTCGGGACCGCGGTCTGCTCCGGGAACCAACACTTCCGCCGACCCCCGCGCCTCGACCTCCGCCGCAATGGAAGCGCCACAAGCGGCGCTACAGGAAGCAGAAGAGGGGCAAGCGAGCCGGTATCCGGACGAGACTGGCGGAGAACCCGAACAAACCGACGGTTCCCTCCATCGTGTTGGCCAACGTTCGTTCGCTGGACAACAAACTGGACCACATCCGATTACTCTGCTCCGCCAAGAGGACCGTGAGAGAGAGCTGTGTTTTTGTGTTCACGGAAACATGGCTCAACGACAGCATACCGGACCCCGCCATCCAGCTCGACCAGCTGACCTGCTACCGGGCGGACCGAGCACACACCGAGGCAGGTAAGGACCGCGGCGGCGGCCTTTGTGTTTTCCTCCGTGATGCTTGGTGTAGAGATGCTGTGGTGGTCTGCAAACACTGCTCACCCCTGGCGGAGTTTATGATTATTAAATGTCGTCCTTTCTATCTACCGCGCGAATACTCATTCATACTCCTCACTGCTGTTTACATCCCCCCCAGCCCCTCCACCAACACCAGGAGGGAGGCGCTGACCGAGCTGTACCAGCGGATCAGCGAGCCTCTTCAGTCTGCTGCCATCAGGGAGGAGGCTGCGGACCCTCCGGGCCAGAACCAGAACCAGCAGACTGAGGGACAGTTTCGTCCACCAGGCCGTCAGGACGCTGAACACTCTCCCAGCTCTTCCACCGTTTCCCTCCCTGCTCCCCCCTCACTCACTCTGACCTCAGTATCTGCACCAGAACTTTTGGCAGAACCGGACCTTCTTTGCACCAGGTCACTTTAACCAGACCGATCAGCTGAACACCTGCAGGACCGTCACACACCTTTAAAACTGTTGTACATTTCACCGTCATTATTACAATCCAGTTCATCATATCAATCATGTTTATCATCAAACTAACATTTCAGTGTTTTTACTGTAATTTTATTGTCTTTGGTTCTTAAACCCAACGTCATGTTATAACTTGTTTCTTTTTAATTTGCACTTTGTGTTTAAAATGTATTTATTGTGCAGAACCGAGGGTTTGAGAGTAATTTAACTCAGATTCTCTGTATGAACCTCACATGGATTCCTGCCACTGTTTGGTTTAAGGTTTTTCTTCCACTAGGAAAGTTTTTACCTGTTGTTTATGTAATAATTGATCTGAGGTCATGTTCTGGTCTCTGGAAAGATCCTGGAGACAACTTGTGTTGTAATAGACACTATATAAATAAAATTGAATTGAATTGAATGTAGCAGAATTGACAATAAACGAGACTTTGACTTATTGTTGTATTTTAAAGAGAAAATCTTTTAGTATGTATTTTTCTGAAAGACCATCATGACTGGTTCTCCATTTGGTCTGGAGGGTTCTGGGTCAGTTCAGAAAGGTTCTGTGTTGTTCTGGATGGTTTTGGTGGTCTGTATGGTTCAAGTTCAAGTTCAAGTTCAAGTCAGCTTTATTGTCAAGTGTGCTATATACGCATGGAATACAACGCATTTGAAATTACAGTCCTCTCAACCCACAGTGTAAAATAATATAATATAATACCCGTAAAGTGACAGCCCATAAAGTGCTAATAGTGAAAGGAAAGAAAGAAAGAAAAGAAAGGTTTAAGATAGAGTGCAGGTGTAAGGTTCAGTCCAAGTTTGTAGCAGCAGGGGGTTTGGGTAGGGAGGGCAGGACTGGGAGGGAGTTTCCTGACTGCCCGGTGGAGGAAACTGTCCTTGAGCCTGCTGGTTCTGGCCCGAAGACTCCGCAGTCTTCTCCCCGATGGCAGCAACCTGAAGTGGCAGTGGGATGGGTGGGATGGGTCACCTGCTATCCTCAAGGCTTTGCGGGTGAGGCGGGAGTCATAAATGACTGACAGGCCAGTGAGAGAGACTCCAATAATCTTCTCAGCTGACTTCACAACTCGCTGTAGGGACTTCCGGCAGGTCGCAGTGCAGGAACCGAACCAGACAGTGATGGAGCTAGTCAGGATGCTTTCAATGGCCCCGCTGTAGAATGAGAGCATGATGGGGGGTGGAGCTCTTGCTCTTCTCAGTTTGCGGAGGAAGTACAGGCGTTGTTGGGCTTTTTTGACGAGGGATGTGGTGTGATGGTCCCATGAGAGGTCTTCGGAGATGTGCACACCCAAGAACTTGGTGCTGCTCACCCTTTCCACTGCAGCACCATCGATGGTTAATGGAGCGTGCTGGGTGTGTGCTCTCCTATAGTCCACAATGATCTCCTTGGTCTTCTCCACATTCAGGTGGAGATTGTTGCTCTTGCACCACGCAGCCAGCCTGCTCACCTCGCTCCTGTAGGCTGACTCGTCACTGTTGTTAATGTGACCAACCACCGTCGTGTCGTCCGCAAATTTAATGAAGAGGCTGGAGCTGGAAGTGGGAGTGCAGTCATAAGTCAGCAGGGTGAAGAGGAGGGGGCTCATCACACATCCTTGGGGGGCTCCGGTGTTCAGCATGATGGTGCTGGATGAGTTGCTGCCGACTCTAACTGATTGTGGTCTTCCTGTCAAAAAGTCCAGCAGCCAGTTACACAGGGAGGTGTTAAGACCCAGTTGGTCCAGCTTGTGGATGAGCTGCTGGGGGATGATGGTATTGAATGCCGAGCTGAAGTCGATGAAAAGCATTCCAACGTAAGAGTTTTTGGTTTCCAGGTGGGTGAGGGCTGAATGGAGGGCAGTGGAGATGGGGTCATCAGTGGAGCGGTTGGACCGATATGCAAACTGGTAGGGATCCAGAGTGGGGGGGGGGGGGGGGGGGGGGGGGGGGGGGGGAGACATGATGTGTTGCATGACTAGCCGCTCAAAGGCACTTCATGAGGATGGGGGTGAGTGCAATGGGCGTGGTAGTCGTCTTGTAGCAGGAGGGTGATGCCTTCTTGGGGACTGGAGTGATGGTGGTGGCTTTGAGGCATGTGGGAACAACAGCCTGGATCAGCGAGATGTTGAAGATGTCGGTGATGACTTCTGTGAGCTCGTCAGCACAGTCTCTCAGTACACGACCAGGGATGTTGTCAGGTCCTGGGGCTTTCCGTACCTTTATCCCTCTGAGTGAGCGTCTCACGCTGTCAGGGGATAGCGTCAGCACCAGGTCACCGGGTGGAGGGGGAGTCTTTTGTGCTGGGGTGCAGTTGTCAGCCTCAAAGCGAGTAAAAAAATTGTTTAGCTGCTCCAGCAGAGGAGCGGAGGATTCACAGGTCTGTGGGAGGGGCTTGTAGTCTGTGATGGTCTGAATCCCTCGCCACAGGTTCCTAGTGTCTCTGCTATCGCTGAAGCGGTCGGCTATCCTCCTGGAGTACTCCCTCTTGGCTAGTCTGATTCCACGGGACAGGTTGGCCCTGGCTGTTCTCAGACCAACCTCATCTCCAGCTCTGAAGGCAGCGTTCCTAGCCCTCCAGAGTCTGTGGACGTCCCCTGTTAGCCATGGTTTCTGGTTGGCCCGAAGGGTGACAGTTCTGGTGACTGTGACGTCGTCCATGCACTTCCTCATGTAGGATGTGACGGTCTCTGTGTTCTCCTGGAGGTCAGTGATGTTATTGTAGGTGGCTGCTTGTTTGAAGATACTCCAATCGGTGATGGAGAAGCAGTCCTGAAGAGCCTCCATGGATCCGTCGGGCCACACCCATACCACCTTTGTAGCTGGTCTCGTTACTTTTACCATAGGCCTGTATGCTGGCATTAGCATGACCGTGGAGTGGTCTGAGGCGCCCAGGTGGGGGAGGGAGAGGGCTTTGTAGGCTCCTTTGTGTGTGGTGTAGACGTTGTCCAGGATGTTAGTACCTCTAGTGGGGAAGTTAATATGTGCATGGAGTTGTGGAAACACACTTTTGGGGTTTGCATGGTTGAAGTCCCCGGCCAGGATGAGGAAGGCATCAGGGTGAGCTGTCTGCTGCTCGCTGACGTGCTGGTAGAGTTCATGCAGAGCCTCACTTCTGTTGGTGGAGGAGCTGGGAGGGATGTATGTTGCTACCAGCAGTATTGAGTTAATTTCCCTCGGCAGGTAGAATGGCCGACATTTGACAATCAACAACTCCGCTAGTGGTGAGCAGTGTTGATGAACCACACGAGCGTCACGGCACCAGGAATCACTGATGTAGACACACAGACCTCCTCCGCGGGACTTCCCCCCCTCGACGAGCGTCCTGTCGGCCCGGTAGCATGCTAGCCCCGCTAGCTGAATAGCACAGTCTGGGACACTGTCAGTTAGCCATGTTTCCACAAAAATAAAGACACAGCAGTCATTCACCGACTTAGATGTTGTGCGGAGTAGGCGGATGCAGTCCAGTTTGTTGTCTAGCGATCGTACGTTGGCCAGCGTGATGGTCGGGATAGCTGGCCGGTGAGGGCTAGCCGCTAGCCTGGCTGGGACGCCTCCGCGCTTCCCCCTCTTTTGTTTCCTCGAGCAACGCCTGTGGCGTCTCCACTCTGGGCTGGTCGCAGGGGTGGGGGTCGGTGTTGGAGCGGGCCTCCGGAGCAGACCGAATTCACGTAGCTTGTCTACGTTCGCCGGAAAATGGTCCGTTAATGTGGTTCCGCTGATGGAAAGAAGAACCTCACGGGAGTATCTTCGCATTAGATTAGCGAAGTAGGACAGTAGGAATACACGAGTAAGACCAACACCGAGCAAAAGGCAGAGAGGAGCCGCTGCGTGTGCACGCGCCGCCATTATTATTAATGATTTAATGGTTCTAGTGGTCTGGGAAGATCTGGGTTGGTCTGGATGGTTCTGGTGGTCTGTGAGGATCTGGGTCGGTCTGCATGGTTCTGGTGGTCTGGATAGTTCTAGTGGTCTGGATAGTTCAAGTGGTCTGGGAGGATCTGTGTTGGTCTGGGAGGTTCTAGTGGTCTGGTTGGTTCTGGTGGTCTGGATAGTTCAAGTGGTCTGGGAGGATCTGGGTTGGTCTGGATGGTTCTGGTGGTCTGGGAGGATCTGGGTTGGTCTGGATGGTTCTGGTGGTCTGGATGGTTCTGGTGGTCTGGGAGGATCTGGGTTGGTCTGGATGATTCTGGTGGTCTGGGAGGATCTGTGTCGGTCTGCATGGTTCTGGTGGTCTGGATAGTTCTGGTGGTCTGGGAGGATCTGGGTTGGTCTGGATGGTTTTGGTGGTCTGGATGGTTCTAGTGGTCTGGGAGGATCTGGGTTGGTCTGGATGGTTTTAGTGGTCTGGTTGGTTCTGGTGGTCTTGATGGTTCTAGTGGTCTGGGAGGATCTGGGTTGGTCTGGATGGTTCTGGTGGTTTGGAAGAATCTGGGTTGGTCTGCATGGTTCTGGTGGTCTGGATAGTTCTGGTGGTCTGGGAGGATCTGGGTTGGTCTGGATGGTTCTGGTGGTCTGGGAGGATCTGGGTTTGTCTGGATGGTTCTGGTGGTCTGGATGGTTCTGGTGGTCTGGGAGGATCTGGGTTTGTCTGGATGGTTCTAGTGGTCTGGGAGGATCTGGGTTGGTCTGGATGGTTTTAGTGGTCTGGTTGGTTCTGGTGGTCTTGATGGTTCTGGTGGTCTTGATGGTTCTAGTGGTCTGGGAGGATCTGGGTTGGTCTGGATAGTTCTGGTGGTCTGGGAGGATCTGTGTCGGTCTGCATGGTTCTGGTGGTCTGGATAGTTCTGGTGGTCTGGGAGGATCTGGGTTGGTCTGGATGGTTTTGGTGGTCTGGATGGTTCTAGTGGTCTGGGAGGATCTGGGTTGGTCTGGATGGTTTTAGTGGTCTGGTTGGTTCTGGTGGTCTTGATGGTTCTGGTGGTCTGGATGGTTCTAGTGGTCTGGGAGGATCTGGGTTGGTCTGGATGGTTCTAGTGGTCAGGTTGGTTCTGGTGGTCTGGATGGTTCTAGTGGTCTGGGAGGATCTGGGTTGGTTTGGATGGTTCTAGTGGTCTGGTTGGTTCTGGTGGTCTGGGAGGATCTGGGTCGCTCTGGTTGGGTGGTGTTTGCCGGTTGTTTCTTACACTTTTATCTTCCTTTTGTGGAACAAAAATGGTTCGATCGGTAACCTGAGACTCGCTGTTGGGTCTTCGCCCCAGGTTGGTTGATTTCAGGGTTTTCGTGCCGGACTAAAGGCAGTTCAGCCTGGTCCAAAGACTCCACCCACTTCTCCTGAGGAGGACAACCAGCGCTGATGACGCGGGGCAGTCGGCTCTCAGCTCTGTCTGTCAGGCGGATCCGTGCGCCTGTTTCATTTATATAAATACAAGCGGATAAGCAACCTCTGACTGTCGTATCCTGATTTACTCGTTTCTTCGCTGTAACATGCTGGCTGGAAGTGTTTGTTGAAGACGACCAGTAGTCGGAGAGTTGCCTGTTAGACCAACCGCAGGGCTGAAACCCGCTGAACCTCAAGGGGCAAGTTCAGGAGCACGGCGACACTTATGAGGTGGTAAATCCAGCTGTTGTAGGCTGACTGTTTGGTATACTGAATGGCTGTGACTTTTACCGCCGACAGAAATTACATACCAACCAGTTAACCGGTAGTTTTTCAACTATTAACTTTGTTGTTTTACTGCGCTGGGTTTAAAGTCAGGCGCTGCTTCGGACACCTATCTCCTTGGGCCATTTTCCCGCCCTCATTGGTCAACGACCAATCAGGTGACTGCGTGACAGGTTTGGTAGTGTGATTGGTTGAAATGCCAAAGAGGCGGGACCGCAAGGCCGCTCCTGATTGGTGGGCGGAGCTATCTCTCCGATAGTCTCGCTGGTGGCCTATAAAAGCGCTGCTTTAGCCGAGCCGCTAACACTAAGCAACTTATCGAGGAAGAGTCTAACTAGTTAAGTAGAAAGCCCGCTAAAAATCCTGCACGGCCGCGCACACGGACAAGCATGCACACGCTCGCGGGACTGCGCAGCTCTAGATTTGACGCGAAGCGCGAAGATTAACGCGGTTTTGGCTTTTCTTTAAAGGGGCGTGTGCTGGCCGAGGAGGCTAGCTGCTAAAGCTAACGGCTTGAATTATTAATGAGGGCGCTCCGTGATTGGCGGAAGGGGCGGAAGAGGCGGGGCCAGGGAGTTGTATTCACTACTGAAGCCCTGCGCTGTCAACAGGTTTGTTTGTGCGGCCCGCGTGTCCACTGAGCTGCGGTCACGCGCACCCCTCCGTAAGTAGTGTCGGTCTGTTCCGGACCAGACTCGCACAGGTTCACACCTGCTCACCTGTGCTGACTCCGCCTACATCCACAGCAGGACCGCTGCAGACGCACATGGACGCTCTTGTGTCTTTTCATCTGATTGGCTGTGACGTGACGCCTTTCTATCTATAGATTATTGTGATTGGTTGATCAGGATGTCCCTGGACAAAGAGCTCCTCCTTCCTTCGGAGACGCCGGTGAAACTTAGCCCCGCCTTCCCTGCTCCTGCCAGCCTGTCGGAGCAGCCACAGCTGGCTAAGCCCCGTCCCCCAATTCTTACTAAAAACGGTTTCCAGCCTCCTTCTGGCCTCCTGCCCCCGCCCCCTGCCCCACCCACACCGGCCCAACGAGTGGGGAAGCGGCGGTACTCCGTAGGTGTCAGCTTCAGGGGCGCAGCCAAGCGCCGTCGCCGTGCCAACAGCGAGAGCCAGACAGAGCCCGTACTGCCGAGCCACTTCCTGCTGGGTGGGAACATCTTTGACCCGCTGAACCTGAACTCGCTGCTGGATGAAGACGTGAACAGGTAAGACAGGACTCTTCTGTCCTCAAAGGTACCGTCTGTCTGTCTGTGCAGGAGCCGTACCAGGTACCAGTACCAGGTATCAGGTACCAGGTAAAATACAGCTGTGAATAAAGATCCAACATGCTCAGGTGCCTGCCGGTCCCGGTTTCAGGTCTCCAAGTCCTGATTTCAGGTCTGCCAGTCCTGGATTTACTTCAACTGCGCCCGGTTTCAGGTCATGTGCTGGTCCCGGTTTCAGGTCATGTGTCAGTCCCGCCCTTCCCATCTTAAGCCCCGCTGGTCCTGTCCATCCCGTCTTAAGCCCCGCCCACCCTATCTTTTGGTCGTTTTGGACCGTTTGTTTAGTGTTTTTGGTGTTGGGTCCTCACCATGTACCAAACGTTCTCCACCTGCTGTATTTTCATCACGGTGTTAAGACGGGGGTGTGGCTCAGAGTTGAGGTTTTCTATCTCGGGTCACATATTGAACATTCGTCATGGATAAATATGAATGAACGATCTTCTGTTCTTATCGATAATCAATACGTTGAAACCTTTTACTCCTCCTCTGTCCAACTCAGGACGACCAATGAGGAGACGCCAAAATGCTCCCCTCTGCCGTCACGGAGCAGAGACCCAGTAGAGATCCTGGTTCCCCGTGATATCACTGACCCCCTGAACCTGAAGGGGGCAGAGGAACATGGGGAGGCAGCGGCGGTCCTGCTGTCTCCTCTGAAGTCCAGGAGGAGACACAGGTACAGACACCATGGAGGAGGAGGAGCAGGAGGAGCAGGGGGAGTGGAGAAAGAAAAGGAGGTGGTACCAGCCCGACTGTTTCCCTCTGCAGCTGGACTCGCAGGTGAGGGAACTGAACTGGAGACGACATATGACGTCTTCTATTCCAGTGTTGACCAGAGGGGGCAGTGTTTCTACTACAACGTATATCTGCAGTTCCAGTGTTGACCAGAGGGGGCAGTGTTTCTACTATAACGTATATCTGCAGTTCCAGTGTTGACCAGAGGGGGCAGTGTTTCTACTATAACGTATATCTGCAGTTCCAGTGTTGACCAGAGGGGGCAGTGTTTCTACTATAACATATATCTGCAGTTCCAGTGTTGACCAGAGGGGGGAGTGTTTCCACTATATTAAAGCTGTTCAGTATATCTGCAGTTGTAGTGTTGACCGGAGGTGGCAGTGTTTCTACTATAACGTATATCTGCAGTTCCAATGTTGACCAGAGGGGGCAGTGTTTCTACTATAACGTATATCTGCAGTTCCAATGTTGACCAGAGGGGGCAGTGTTTCTACTATATTAATGATGTTAACATATATCTGCAGTTCCAGTGTTTGCCAGAGGGGGCAGGGTTTCTACTATAACTTATATCTGCAGTTCCAGTGTTGACCAGAGGGGGCAGTGTTTCCACTATAACGTATATCTGCAGTTCCAGTGTTGACCAGAGGGGGGAGTGTTTCTACTATATTAATGATGTTAACATATCATATCTGCAGTTCCAGTGTTGACCAGAGGTGGCAGTATTTCTACTATATTAACACATATCTGCAGTTCCAGTGTTGACCAGAGGGGGCAGTGTTTCCACTATAACGTATATCTGCAGTTCCAGTGTTGACCAGAGGGGGCAGTGTTTCTACTATATTAATGATGTTAAGATATCATATCTGCAGTTCCAGTGTTGACCAGAGGGGGCAGTGTTTCTACTATAATGTATATCTGCAGTTCCAGTGTTGACCAGAGGGGGCAGTGTTTCTACTATAACATATATCTGCAGTTCCAGTGTTGACCAGAGAGGGGGAGTGTTTCTACTATATTAATGATAAGATATCATATCTGCAGTTCCAGTGTTGACCAGAGGGGGCAGTATTTCTACTATTTTAAAGCTGTTGCGTATAATTAACATATATCTGCAGTTCCAGTGTTGACCAGAGGGGGCAGTGTTTCTACTATATTAATGATGTTAACATATATCTGCAGTTCCAGTGTTGACCAGAGGGGGCAGTGTTTCTACTATATTAATGATGTTAACATATATCTGCAGTTCCAGTGTTGACCAGAGGGGGCAGTGTTTCTACTATAACATATATCTGCAGTTCCAGTGTTGACCAGAGAGGGGGAGTGTTTCTACTATATTAATGATAAGATATCATATCTGCAGTTCCAGTGTTGACCAGAGGGGGCAGTGTTTCTACTATTTTAAAGCTGTTGCGTATAATTAACATATATCTGCAGTTCCAGTGCTGACCAGAGGGGGCAGAGTTTCTACTATATTAATGACATTAACATACAATATCTGCAGTTCCAGTGCTGACCAGAGGGGGCAGAGTTTCTACTATATTAATGATGTTAACATATATCTGCAGTTCCAGTGTTGACCAGAGGGGGCAGTGTTTCTACTATAACATATATCTGCAGTTCCAGTGTTGACCAGAGAGGGGGAGTGTTTCTACTATATTAATGATAAGATATCATATCTGCAGTTCCAGTGTTGACCAGAGGGGGCAGTGTTTCTACTATTTTAAAGCTGTTGCGTATAATTAACATATATCTGCAGTTCCAGTGCTGACCAGAGGGGGCAGTGTTTCTACTATTTTAAAGCTGTTGCGTATAATTAACATATATCTGCAGTTCCAGTGCTGACCAGAGGGGGCAGAGTTTCTACTATATTAATGACATTAACATACAATATCTGCAGTTCCAGTGCTGACCAGAGGGGGCAGAGTTTCTACTATATTAATGACATTAACATACAATATCTGCAGTTCCAGTGTTGACCATGGAGGGGAGTGTTTCTGCATCTCCTCTTTCATGTGAACTGAATACGGCCATCACTTGTCGAGATGATGTGGCCCCACCCCCGATCCTTCCCAGGAGACACACCCATCCCCCGCCTGGCCCTACCCAAAAGCCTTTTAACAAGGGAGATGGTCGCCATCGAAGGCGGCGACGCACAACTTCCACGAGATCAGCAGACACTGTCACCACAGCAACTGCACCTCTGCCAACCAAATTTCAGACGCCGGTTATGGGCGGCACTCGAGCTATCAGGTGGGTGTTGCACCAGGATCAGGATGAAACACTTTTTCATTTGATGGATTGTTTTAGAAGCTGGAGGGTCTGTGTGACCAAGAACCAAAGCTGCAGGACTGAACCCAGGAGGTTCCTGAGTGGTTCCTCTGATAGCAGATGGCAGGAGAGGACCCTCATCCACGCTACCAGACTCAGGGCGGTGTGTCCATAGCATGGACTTCAGGGCCTGATGAAGGCATGCCAGTGCCCCCTGAGACTGTGCGAAGTTTGGGCTTTGACATGAAGTTGGTACCGTGGTCAGTTTAACCGTGGAACGTACTGAGAGCTTCACCGTAACGTCGCCTTCGGAGTACGCGAGGGGATGCTGGTAAACGGGTTGCAGAACCCTTCACTGTTAATATAGACGGATGTCCGGACGCAGTCCAACAGAACTCGTCGCAACAGGAACGGGCTTTAAAGGGGCCGGTGGGACGGGTTCATGTGGTTCTCCTGCCGTTGACGTGTATGACAGGAACGCCAGTAGCAGACATCAAGTATCTGGGGTCGGTACCGTGGAACCACCACAGGTCAGGTCAGTCAGGTCGGTCCATCGTCTCTTTAACGCGCCACTGATCAGTCCCTTCCATGAGATGGAACGTTTTCTCCGTTCTGGTAGCAGGACAGGCGAGGACCTCCTCCCTGAGCGGAGACGTCTGGGATGTTCTGACGCCGCTCCCTAGGGAGACGATCAGGCGAGGTGACGCATCTGGACACCCTTCGCTCTTGGTATCCGGCGTAGCCGCAAACATCTCCGACTGGTCCAACGTTTCGCTTTTTCTCGCCAAACTCCACGAATGTCTGGCGGGCAGTTTTAGCGACATTTGTGAACGATCCTCTCCTGGCACGAGTTCGTGGGCCCGCAACGCGCCTCGTTCAAAACCTCAGAACTTTACCAAACTAGTGCAAACGTCCTGGGCTTTCTCCCTCGAGTTTACACCCAACTATACCCGCCGGCGCTCTGCCGCCCAGCGCGGCGCAGACGGCCGTATCGGCAGCCTGTGCTATGACATCCTCCCGGCGCCGGTCTGGGCCGGTCTGCGCCGCGCTCCAGGGGTTCAGCGCCACACCTCATCCTACCAGCTTCACCTCGCGCTTCTTAAACGCAGTAAATCAGCCGGTCCACACACCGTGGGAGGTGCCAAAACATCCGCGGGTGGAAAATCGCAACAGCGCTGCCGCCACACCACAAAAACTGACAACCAGAGAGAAAATGCAGAGTGGTGTGATCATGTGATCATGTGACCTGTGCTGGACTCTTCAGGTGTGGAGGACCGCGGCTCGGCTCGGCTCAGCCGCCAGAGAAGAAGAAAGATAAACACCGGTACCAGCATGGCAACCACAGCTGTTACTATGGCTACCACGGTTTCTACGGTGACCGCTGCGAGGGTCGTGTCGGCGTGGAGGAAGACCCGCGGCTCCGCCTCCTAGAAGCCGGCTGGTTCAGGGACAAGACCGTGCTGGATGTGGGCTGTGGCAGCGGTCACATAACGCTGACCATCGCTCGAAGGTTCAACCCCACCCACATCCTGGGGGTGGAGCTAGACAAAAAGCTGGTCCAGGCCGCCAAGCATAACATCAGGCACTTCCTGTCACACGACTTAGTGACAGAGCAAAGGAAGAGGGTGTTGGGGGAGGTGGAGAATGAGAAGGAAGAGACTGGAGGAGAAAAAGAGGAGGAGGAGGCGGCGATGAAGGAGCTCCAGCAGTCTCTCCGCCTCCTCTCCTTCCCTCTGTCGTTCCAGGTGTCCCGGGGCCCCCTCTCTGCCCCCCCTCTACTCCTTCCTAACTCCTCCTCCTCCAGGTTCCCCAGCAACATCACCTTCATCCAGGTAAGTCCCACCTGGCTCCTCACCTTTCATCCATCTCCATGGTTACTGCAGCACTTCTGTCTCCTCCCACAGGGGGACTACGTGTCAGAGAAGGAGGTGTGGCCTGGCCGGGGTCACTATGATGTCGTCCTGTGTCTGGGCGTGACCAAGTGGGTGCAGTTACAGTCAGGTGACGGGGGCGTGGTCAGGTTGTTCAGACGAGCCTATCAGAGCCTGTCGGTGGGTGGAGTCTTGATCCTGGAGCCTCAACCGTGGAGCAGCTACAGCCACAGCAAGAGAGCCTCGGTAACACACCTGTGCAGCTTCAGGTAGAGGTGGGCGGGCCGCGTCAGGTGACACGGAGCATCACCGGTGTTTGTGTTTCAGGAAACGACGTTCCGGCATTACAGGACTTTGAGGCTCCGCCCCGAACAGTTCACATCCTTCCTGACGGACAGCGTGGGCTTCAGCTCCTACAGACTCCTCAAACAAACAGGTAGACACGCCTCCTGGGGGTCACATGACCGGGCACTGCTGACTGGAAGATGTTTTAAATTACCAGAATCAAAAAAAAAAAAAAGTGACGGGCCGCGTTTCCATCCGTCTGCTTCGGATCTGGTCGTGGCTCCGCGATGTCGGCGTTATTTCAGGGAGACAGTTCGACGGACTCCATTCAGGGGGAGCAGGCGGGCGCCACGCGGTCGTAGCAGACGGTTCCAGGTGCCGTGGACGTGGGTTGCGGCGGCGTTTTTGGTTCTGAACCGTGTTCTGCATTTGTGTTTCCAGGTAACCAGCGACCGATTTACCTGTTTCACAAAGGCCCCACCCACAGGAAGTGAGATGTCCTGCTGTTTCCATGGTAACTGTAACTGAGCACGTTGTACATGGTTGATGACATCACACCTCAGAGGAGGAGCCACAGCTGACTGGATGACGGGACTCTTCCTGTGGATGTGATTGGCTGGTACAGGCTCAGAGCAAGGCATTGTGGGTGTCCGTGCGGACGGGGTCCCACGAAGGTGGTCACATGATGCGCGGTCACGTGATGCGCGGCCACGTGATGCGCGGCCACATGATGCGCGGTCACGTGATGCGCGGTCATGCGGTGGTTTCTGCCCAGAGGGTCCAGCAGCTCCCAGCTGAGCGAAGATCAGAGGACCAGACTGAACTGAGCATGCCCAGGATGAGGAGGTGTTTCTAGTGGCTGACATGTCATGTGACCACTCTGACAGGAAGTGCCCCGGACGTTTGTTTTTCAGAATAAAACTCGTCTCTGCTGCGTCTGTTTGTTTATTGATGTGATCGGTTGTAGTCGGATGGATGCAGATGATCAACACGATCCACTGGATCGGCTGGTCGACGCCACTCAAACCGAACGTGGTCAAATGACCACAACCGGAACGCCAAACCGTGGAAAAGCTGGTCTCCGCGGACACCGCGTTGTTCCGGGGGAACAACACGGTGTCCAGTCGGTCTCCGCGTTGTCCAGTCCGGCGCCTGACTGGACAGCGGCTGGACACCGCGTTGTTCCGGGGGAACAACACGGTGTCCAGTTGGCGTCCAGTCGGTCTCCGCGTTGTCCAGTCCGTTCTGTGGTTACAGAGGTGCTGGGCGTGGAGGACCCAGGTTCAAGCCAGGGACACATTGGTAAATCACTCCGGCGGTTTTCTGGTTCCTGGAAAACCTCAGACTCGAACGACTGACTGTGGTGAACCTTCGTCTTCAAGACCGCGTGAGAACTGGTTCCTCAGCAGGAGCGTCACTAACGTTCCAGGATGGACTTGGTTGAGTGTCTGAACGCGGACAGACGTGACCTCTAACACAAAGACTTCACACTTCACACCATCGTAACGTGTTTTCTTTATTTCGTTCACGTGAGGCGTGCAGACGCTGTCGTGACTGTTTCAGCTCAGACGCCGGTTCTGATGTTCTGCTGGCGGTTGTGGACGCGGTGGCGTCCAGCAGCTGTTTAAACCTGCCCGTGTGTTCGAGTGTCGCGTTGGATTATTGGTTACAGCTTTAAACAGAAACTTTATTCATCACACAGTTACACGACAAAACATCTGCCGGGGGTGTGGCTTCTCTTAAAGGAGCAGCTCCAGCCCCTCCCCGTTCCCATGGTAACCAGGTACGGGGAATGTGAGGCGGTTTGTCCCCTCCGTGCTGTCGTCCCACACCTGCAGAGACTCACTCATCCGTCCGTCTACTTCTGCTTCGTCCACGCCCGCATCTGGTGTGTTCCCGCCCACTTCCGTCATCTGGCTGTTCCTCCTGTTCTGGAACGTGACCTGGGGGCGGAGTAAGACGAGGCAGGGAGGGGTCAGTGTGGAGTAGGTTGAGCGTTACGTGTGTGGTGGCAACGTCACCTTTTCTCGACTGTCCGCGTGTCCGTGTCTCTGGACTGCCGTCCGTCCCAGGAAGAGGCCGAGCCACAGACCGGTGCTGCCGGGAGACTGGAGGAGCGCCGAGCTCTGGCGGGGGGGCGCGCACACACACACACACACACACGGGTACAGTCAGTACGCTGGCTCACCGCCTGCAGGAAGTGACATCGTTACCACGGCGATATGTCCCCGTCAGTCAGAGCTGGACTTCAGACCTTCAGGTGCATCTGAGGGGGGAGGAGGTCTGAGTTGGTGAGGTCTGGTTTTTGAGGATGTGGTCTTGTTGGGGTCACTGAGGCGTGACGATGTTGGTCTGGTCCCCTGGTCGCCGCCCTGGGGATGTGGTTCAACCAGGAGGACTCCCCGAGGTGGACCCAGGACCCACGGGAAAGATTATGTCTCAGCTGGTCTGGAAACATCTCAGGGAACATCTGGAGAGGATGGAGGAGAGGCGAAGGTCTGGTCCTCTGGGTAGACTGCTGACCTGGAGAAGGTGTTCCAACCATTCTGAAGTCTCAGATCCTCATCCCTGCCCTGTTGAAGATGACAACTCAACAAAGCAGACGGACCTAAGGTCACCAAACCAGACCTGCGTGAGGACCCACAGGAAAGATGTCTCAGCTGGTCTGGAAACATCTCAGGGAACATCTGGAGATGTCCACTGGTTGCAGAATCTCATCTTCATATCTGCATTGAGGTTCCTCTGTTTCTCACTGAGGGAGACGCCACCACACCATCACGATGCCGCCACCAAAAGTCCTTCCTCCATCTGTGCGGCCCTCAGCATAGCGTTCTCCGCGTGTTCTCCGCACTGAACATGACGTTGCTCCAGCAGAGTCGTCAACAGTTACATAAGCTGTTTGTATGTGGAGGCAGCCCCACCCTCAGCTCTGCTGCTCCTCCCACAGATGCACCTTCCTGACAAACGTGGAACGTTTAAAAGTAAAAGGTTTCCCGCGGTTGAGAACAAGACGCATCGCTACAACACAGAAATAAGCTACCGTGCTGGGGTCTTATGTACATGCATGTTTGTACCTGTGTGTGTGTGTGTGTACCGTGTTCTCCGGCCCCTCTGCTTCCTGCAGCAGTTGTAATTCCTGTAAACATCAGTCAGGTGATTAGTTCGGTTTCTCTGGTCGCAGAGTCTAAGTTCCACTAAGTTCCTGCAGGACCAGTTCCTGCAGGACCAGTGACATCTGTAATCTCAAAACTGACTAGTTGAATATGAGCAAACGCTGGTTTGGTGTAAATGTGCTGAAACTACAGTCACCTCCATTCTCATCTTTGATTGGCGGTTTGGACGCATCTCCTGCAACGGAGAACACCAGGAACACCTGAACATCTCAGCTGTCAATCAATAACCTCCAGCTGTGTTTCAACTGACCTCTGAACTCTGGTTGGACTCGGAGGACTGGGACTCGGACTGGGACTCGGACTGGGACTCGGACTGGGACTGGGACTCGGCGGAGGACGACGTCTGTCGGGGAGCGTCGGGAGTCGGATCCTGCTGCAGAAACAAGAAACAGTGAAGTTCAGGTTGAGTCCTGCTGCTGGTCTCTGCAGAACCTCCATCAAACAGCTTAGGAACCCAACCTCAACTGGACTCATGTCTGGCTGGTCCAGATAGTCCAGATGGTCCTGGAGGGGGAGCTGAAGACCGTCTAGCTACGGAAACACACACACACTCAGCTGGGACTCATAGATCTGGTTCTGTCTGACAGATAAAGCCAGCAGGATCTGCTCTTACAGGAACACCCAGGTTCTGGTCCAGTAGAGCCACCAAGATCAGGAACATCCACATCCTGGTCTGAACAGAGAGCTGAAGATCTGGTTGGTCCTGGTCTTAAGAGGGTTCTGACTGTGTCTGGATCTGATCTCCCTCTTTTATCTGAGTTTGACAGGAAGTCTGTCTGTCTGTCTCCGCCCCAGAGACCAGGGGGCCCGGCAACCAGGCGACCCGCCTCTCAACAGAAATATCTGAATTAAAGACCTCGTCAGGCGTGTCTGTGTGAGAGTGTGTGTGTGTGCGTGTGTCTGAGTGAGTGAGTGAGTGAGTGTGTGTGTGTGTGTGTGTGGAAGTGTGAGAGAGTGTGTGTGTGTGTCTGAGTGAGTGTGTAAGTGTGTGTGTGTGTCTGAGTGAGTGTGTGTGTGTGAGAGTGTGTGTGTGTGTCTGAGTGAGTGTGTGTGTGTGTGTGTGTGTCTGAGTGAGTGAGTGAGTGAGTCAGTGAGAGTGTGTGTAAGTGTGTAAGTGTGTGTGTGTGTGTGTGTGTGTGTGTGAGTGTGAGTGTAACGAGTCTGCAGGTTTATAGTTTATTCTTGTTTCAAACAGAAACAAACCCACCGTTGGTCAGCTGACAGTCTGAGTTCACGTTCTGGTCTGATCAGGATCAGGTCTGGATGAGGTCCAGGACCAAGCAGGTCTGGGACCACGCTCCTTCAGATGAAGAGCATAAAGAGGACGACCCACTCAGAGACGTCGTCCAATCAGCTGTGACGTTTAATCAGGAGACAATACACACATGTACAAATACACACATGTACAAATACGCACACGTACAAATACACACATGTACAAATACACACATGTACAAATACGCACACGTACAAATACACACATGTACAAATACACACATGTACAAATACGCACACGTACAAATACACACATGTACAAATACACACATGTACAAATACACACACGTACAAATACACACATGTACAAATACGCACATGTACAAATACACACACGTACAAATACACACACGTACAAATACACACATGTACAAATACACACACGTGCAAATACACACATGTACAAATACACACACGTACAAATACACACACGTACAAATACACACACGTACAAATACACACACGTACACATACACACATGTACAAATACGCACACGTACAAATACGCACATGTACAAATACACACATGTACAAATACACACACGTACACATACACACATGTACAAATACGCACAAGTACAAATACGCACATGTACAAATACACACATGTACAAATACACACATGTACAAATACACACATGTACACATACACACATGTACAAATACACACATGTACAAATACACACATGTACACATACACACAATACACACGTACAAATACACACACGTACACATACACACATGTACTAATACGTGGTCCCGGGTGTTTGATGGACAGGTGAGTAAAACGTAATGAGAACCTGAACCACACAGACGACCTCGACCGCGACCCGGTTCTGCTCTCAAAGGAGAAACAGCCAGAAGTTACTGATCAATGTCATTGATGAACTCAATCCTGGTGTGTTAACAAAGTCACCAGGGAAAGAAATCAGCAATGGTGATAGAGAAGCAACTGATGATGCACAACAAATTGAAAAGTACTGTTTGGAGTTCATGGTTTTATAGTGAGGAAGATTATTCACAATAAAACACATTTCATTTCCTGTTTGGTCCACTTAGAAGGACCAGAGTTCCTTCGCTGGTAACACCGGTTCACTTTGGGGAAGCGGAGCTCTGGTCTGAGAGTCAAGACAAAACAGGCAGCTGTGGCGGACGTAAGGTGGGCGTGGTCCAGTCTTCTTCCAGGTCCGTTTGTACCCAAGCTAAAAAGATGACATCACAAGGGGCGTGGCCAGCTTCTGCTACAGTCCATGTTCCCAGGTACTATCTATCTAAAACCACCTTCTTCACATCACCTTCTTTCTTGATACCTGCAGGGAACTGAATTAGGTCACGTTCGTGTGTCCACAAACGCCTGAACGGGCGGCGGCGTCGAACTGGTTTGGCAGTGAGAAGAGGGTGAAGCAACAGCAGAACACCACAGAGCTGACAGTAAACAGCTTTCACAACGGCCAGGATTTACAGCGCCACAGACGCACACAGCTCAAGTCCATCGAAACCTTTGTTTGTGGAGGCGGGGCCACAGCTGACCACATAAACACCAGCTGGGCCAGCGAGCTGTTTATCAGAGTCAGAGTCAAGTTTATTGTCAATTCTACCACATGTGAGACACATACAGAGAATCGAAATTGCGTTACTCTCAAACCCTCGGTGCTACACAATAAATACATTTTAAACACAAAGTGCAGGTTAAAAAGAGACAAGAAACAAGTTGTGACATGACAACAACAGTTATAACAGCGAAGAAGCGTGAAGACATCCAGGAAGAACGTCGGGGGGGGGCGATCCAGTTCAGGGACCGGAGTCATGAGTCGGGCAGTACGAGCTGCATCTGTGGAGGAAACAAAACCCCTCATGAAGTCTGGCTTAGAACGTTCAAACGACCTTAGAAGACACAAACGCAGACTTTATGAACTTGTACCATCCTACTGAACCTGGGGTCTTCTGGACGCTGGTTTTACCGGGAACCCTCCAGGTTTGGAGAGACCAGCAGGTCAGAAACTGGTTCAGATACGAGGACAGGAACCGTCCAGATGTGTTTATGGGCCGACCGAGCCTCAGCTTCACCATCGCTTTTCTACCACAAGTGTTTGGAAGTGTTTTGGGCTGTTGGACATAAATCATCGTCTCTGACCGGAGACCACAAACTCTCCCAACTCAAAGCAGAAGCAGCTGGTCGCATGTGGAAAACGCCGGATGTGGAAACCGCCGGATGTGGAAAACGCCGGATGTGGAAAACGCCGGATGTGGAAAACCCCAGATGTGGAAAACGCTGGATGTAGAAAACGCCGGATGTGGAAAACCCCAGATGTAGAAAACGCCGGATGTGGAAACCCCAGATGTAGAAAACGCCGGATGCTTCGTTTTCCCCATCAGATTTATTTTATTTGTTAATAAACATGCATGTGAACATTTCAGCCCAAAAACACAGTTGTTCTGATGCTGAGGGAAGTTTCAGCTCTTATTTAGTTTCCCAATTGCTATAATTGCTATTGCAATTGGGAATTTCTTCTCCCCTCCGTCTTTCCTTCATTCCCATCCTTTTTTCCTTTTCTCTTCTTCCCTTCCTTTTAGTCTGCATTCCTTCCTTCCTTGTTTTCTTGATCCAATGACATCCAAATTTCTAGTTTCACTCATTGTGCTTTTCTTCATTACCCTCATTTATGAATCTCCCTTTTCTGTCCTTTTCTTTCTAATCACCCTTTTTTCTTTGGTGGTTCCTAACGGTCCTCCATTCTTCCAGCAGGGGTCCTCATACAGGGCCTTGTGGTACTCCTGAGGTAGTACAATCCAGGATTGCATGGTGATGGTCCATCCTAGATGCCTCCTAGTCCAGAGATGTCTCCTCTGTACATATGCTGTTTAGAATTTGGTATGTTTTAATAAAAGAAATGAATATTTAGAGTAAAAATCATTTGAAATGGAGGGAAACATTTAACTGAACACGTTTTTGTGTTAAAACATCAACTATCAACCAGTTCTCTGTGGTTAATTTAAATGACAGACTCTTGATTCAGTCTAATGTGGACGCTCCACCTGCTAGTCGGTGTGACGGTGCCAGCGCCAGGTCAGCTGACCTGCTATCAGGACAGAGGTGAAAGTTCAGCGCTGGAGGAGGTGACACATTAATGAAGCTGTGTCCTGTCAGCAGTTTCCTCCTGCAGGTGAGTCCACCTCACCTGGACCTCCAGCTCCATGTGACTTCTGTAACTCTCCTTGATTGGGCGTTGGAATCACATGACGAGTCAGGAACTACCAGGAAGTAGGTGAGAAGAACTCATTCAGAAGAGGCAGCAGCACCGGGAGCACGTTTGACGGTGAGTTCGGATTCCTTCATGAGATCTTCTCAGCTTCATCTTTCAAACCGAACTTAAAACTTACCTGCATCACAAAAAGCAAAACCAGATCGATCAGCAGAACATCTGATCGATTAGAGACGGAGGTTTTATTTGTGGTTGTTCTGGCGCCTCCTGCTGGTGGTGTGAAGTCCAGTTCAGCTTCAAACCCGGACCAGACGAAGCCCCAAGCAGACGTTGTTTTTCACTCGTCAGCACAAACGTTTGTCTGCATAACTGTGATGACGACGTTTTCGTCACCTCCAGCTGACGTTCATTTGGATTAAATGTTTGGAAGCCGAGCGTTTCTCAGGACGTTTGACTCCAGACTTCTTCTTCTCTACATCTGAGCACTTTTCAGCAAAAAGCTGATGTTATAAAAACATCTTTATGTATAACATTCATAGATTATTTCACACTTAATTTAAACTTTGTTGTCCTCAAAACCTATTATGTTATCTACCTCTCATAACATCATGGCGCTGTCTGGCGTCGTCTTGGTGATGTCATGGCGTCGTCTTGGTGATGTCATGGCGTCGTCTTGGTGATGTCATGGCGTTGTCTTGGTGATGTCATGGCGTCGTCATGGCGTTGTCTTGGTGATGTCATGGCGTCGTCATGGCATTGTCTTGGTGATGTCATGGCGTTGTCTTGGTGATGTCATGGCGTCGTCATGGCGTTGTCTTGGTGGTGTCATGGCGTCGTCATGGCGTTGTCTTGGTGATGTCATAGGCTTTCATGGTAAGTAAACTGTAACCGTGACTTGAGCTGAAAACCACTAACTTAACTTAACTTAACTCAACTCAACTCAACTCAACTCAACTTTATTTATAAAGCACTTTAAACAAAACAAGGTTCACCAAAGCGCTGAACAAAGCATAAAATTAGTAAAAGAGCATGGCAATAATCAGACATAAGACAATTAAAATACAATACAGTCTCCAGATTCCAACTCAATTAAAAGCCAAAGTGAAAAAATATGTTTTAAGAGCAGATTTAAAAGTGGAAAATGAGTCCATCTGTCTGAGGTCCAGGGGCAACTCATTCCAGATGTTTGGTCCGAAGATTGAAAAGGCTCGGTCACCTCTCAGTTTCCTCTTGGTCTTGGAGACGACTAACTGTATCTGATTTGCTGACCTGAGGGAGCGAGGAGGGGTGTACACCTGGATCAGGTCAGATAGGTACTTAGGAGCGAGACTATGAAGACATTTAAAAACAAATAAAAGAATTTTAAAATCAATGCGTAAACAAACTGGGAGCCAGTGAAGTGATGCTAAAATGGGAGTAACGTGCTCTTGTTTCCGCGCACCAGTCAAAAGACGGGCAGCAGCGTTCTGGACTAACTGCAATCGAGCAAGTGATTTCTGAGTAACTCCAACATAAAGAGCATTGCAATAATCTAAACGAGTAGTAATAAAAGCATGGATTAAAATCTCAAAGTCACAGCGAGAAAGAAGAGGTTTAACCTTGGACAATTGTCTCAGATGGAAAAAGCTGGACTTGACCACTGAACTAATGTGAGCATTAAAAGTTAGGTTGCTGTCCAGTTTGACACCCAAACTCGTTGCTGTCCGTTTCAAATAATCATTTAAAACACCCAAATTGACATGTACCTTAGAGATGTCACTTGGGCCAAATAACAGAACCTCTGTCTTTTCCTGATTTAAATGTAATAGGTTACATGACATCCATGCCTTAATATCATCAATGCACTGTAATAACTGTGGAGCAGAATATGCTTCTTCCTGCTTTAGTGGTATATAAATCTGGCTGTCGTCGGCATAAAAGTGGAATGAAATCCCATGTTTACGGAGAACTGATCCAAGTGGAAGCAGGTACAATGAAAACAGAAGAGGTCCGAGAACAGAACCCTGAGGTACACCACATGTAAGAGGTGTCCTGCAGGACTCTGTACGTCCAAGACGGACGCAAACACTCCTTTCAGTTAGGTATGATCTGAACCATTTTAAAACATCACCTTGAATGCCCACCCAGCTTTCTAGGCGAGACAAAAGGATTTGATGGTCTACTGTGTCGAAGGCAGCTGCCAGATCCAACAGAACCAAAACAACACAGTGACCAGCATCCGTTGCTAAAAGAATGTCGTTAGAAACCCTTAATAGCGCCGACTCAGTACTGTGACGGGGTTTAAATCCCGACTGAAACACCTCAAGAATGTTGTTCTCTTCTAAAAACGTTACACTAAAACTGTACATCCAGATGAAATTCATTTTCCTCCGCGAGCACCACGAAGTGTTCGTGTTGATGTGATTTGTGTTTGCGGAGAAGAACTTGTGGAACTCAGGGGAACGTTCTGCAACAACATCCTGTAACTGTGGACGTCCTCCTGAAATGAATGAACAGGTGAAGGACAGAAAAACAGCGCTTGTGTTACGTCTCCGCTGATAAGAAGCCAACTTCCTTACAGTTTACCGCCACTCGACCGGCTGTAAAGGTTCATAAACCATCCGGCTGGAAAGATGTCAGAGACGGACCCCAGTGGTCTGTAGAAGAACTGCAGGTCTGGATCAGGACCCCAGTGGTCTGTAGAAGAACTGCAGGTCTGGATCTGGACCCTAGTGGTCTGTAGAAGAACTGATGGTCTGGATCAGGACCCCAGTGGTCTGTAGAAGAACTGCAGGTCTGGATCCGGACCCCAGTGGTCTGTAGAAGAACTGCAGGTCTGGATCAGGACCCCAGTGGTCTGTAGAAGAACTGATGGTCTGGATCCGGACCCTAGTGGTCTGTAGAAGAACTGATGGTCTGGATCCGGACCCTAGTGGTCTGTAGAAGAACTGATGGTCTGGATCAGGACCCCAGTGGTCTGTAGAAAAACTGATGGTCTAAGTCTAGACCCCAGTGGTCTGTAGAAGAACTGCAGGTCTGGATCCGGACCCCAGTGGTCTGTACAAGAACTGATGGTCTGGATCTAGACCCCAGTGGTCTGTAGAAGAACTGCAGGTCTGGATCCGGACCCCAGTGGTCTGTAGAAGAACTGCAGGTCTGGATCCGGTCCCCAATTGTCCATAGAAAAACTGCAGGTCTGGATCCGGTCCCCAGTGGTCCATAGAAGAACTGCAGGTCTGGATCCAGACCCCAGTGGTCTGTAGAAGAACTGATGGTCTGGATCAGGACCCCAGTGTTCTGTAGAAGAACTGATGGTCTGGATCAGGACCCTAGTGGTCTGTAGAAGAACTGATGGTCTGGATCCGGACCCCAGTGGTCTGTAGAAGAACTGCAGGTCTGGATCCGGACCCCAGTGGTCTGTAGAAGAACTGCAGGTCTGGATCAGGACCCCAGTGGTCTGTAGAAGAACTGCAGGTCTGGATCTGGACCCTAGTGGTCTGTAGAAGAACTGATGGTCTGGATCTGGACCACAGTGGTCTGTAGAAGAACTGCAGGTCTGGATCAGGACCCCAGTGGTCTGTAGAAGAACTGATGGTCTGGATCTGGACCCTAGTGGTCTGTAGAAGAACTGATGGTCTGGATCCGGACCCTAGTGGTCTGTAGAAGAACTGATGGTCTGGATCCGGACCCCAGTGGTCTGTAGAAGAACTGATGGTCTGGATCAGGACCCCAGTGGTCTGTAGAAGAACTGATGGTCTGGATCTAGACCCCAGTGGTCGGTAGAAGAACAGCAGGTCTGGATCCGGACCTCAGTGGTCTGTAGAAGAACTGCAGGTCTGGATCCGGTCCCCAATTGTCCATAGAAAAACTGCAAGTCTGGATCCGGACCCCAGTGGTCTGTAGAAAAACTGATGGTCTGGATCCGGACCACAGTGGTCTGTAGAAGAACTGATGGTCTTGATCAGGACCCCAGTGGTCTGTAGAAGAACTGATGGTCTGGATCCGGACCCCAGTGGTCTGTAGAAGAACTGGTGGTCTGGATCTGGACCCCAGTGGTTTGTAGAAGAACTGCAGGTCTGGATCAGGACCCTAGTGGTCTGTAGAAGAACTGATGGTCTGGATCCGGACCCCAGTGGTCCGTAGAAGAACTGCAGGTCTGGATCAGGACCCTAGTGGTCTGTAGAAGAACTGATGGTCTGGATCCGGACCCCAGTGGTCTGTAGAAGAACTGGTGGTCTGGATCCGGACCCCAGTGGTCTGAAGAAAAACTGATGGTCTGGATCCGGACCCCAGTGGTCCGTAGAAGAACTGCAGGTCTGGATCCGGACCCCAGTGGTCTGTAGAAGAACTGCAGGTCTGGATCGGGACCCCAGTGGTCTGTAGAAGAACTGCAGGTCTGGATCAGGACCCCAGTGGTCTTTAGAAGAACTGCAGGTGAGGATCCGGACCCAGTGGTCCGTAGAAGAACTGATGGTCTGGATCTGGACCCCTTTGGTCTGTAGAAGAATTGCAGGTCTGGATCCGGACCCTAGTCGTCTGTAGAAAAACTGATGGTCTGGATCCGGACCCCAGTGGTCCGTAGAAGAACTGCAGGTCTGGATCCGGACCCCAGTGGTCTGTAGAAGAACTGCAGGTCTGGATCGGGACCCCAGTGGTCTGTAGAAGAACTGCAGGTCTGGATCCGGACCCCAGTGGTCCGTAGAAGAACTGATGGTCTGGATCAGGACCCTAGTTGTCCGTTGAAGAACTGCAGGTCTGGATCAGGACCCTAGTGGTCCGTAGAAGAACTGCAGGTCTGGATCCGGACCCCAGTGGTCCATAGAAGAACTGCAGGTCTGGATCCGGACCCTAGTGGTCCATAGAAGAACTGCAGGTCTGGATCAGGACCCCAGTGGTCTGTAGAAGAACTGATGGTCTGGATCTGGACCGTAGTGGTCTGTAGAAGAACTGATGGTCTGGATCCGGTCCCCAGTTGTCCATAGAAGAACTGCAAGTGTGGATCCGGACCCCAGTGGTCCATAGAAGAACTGCAGGTCTGGATCCGGTCCCCAGTTGTCCAGAGAAGATCTGCAGGTCTGGATCAGGACCCCAGTGGTCTGTAGAAGAACTGATGGTCTGGATCCGGACCCCAGTGGTCTGTAGAAGAACTGCAGGTCTGGATCCGGTCCCCAGTTGTCCATAGAAGAACTGCAAGTCTGGATCCGGTCCCCAGTGGTCCATAGAAGAACTGCAGGTCTGGATCCAGACTCTAGTGGTCCGTAGAAGAACTGCAGGTCTGGATCCGGACCCTAGTGGTCCGTAGAAGAACTGCAGGTCTTGATCCGGACCCTAGTGGTCCGTAGAAGAACTGCAGGTCTGGATCAGGACCCTAGTGGTCTGTAGAAGAACTGATGGTCTGGATCCGGACCCCAGTGGTCTGTAGAAGAACTGGTGGTCTGGATCCGGACCCCAGTGGTCTGTAGAAAAACTGATGGTCTGGATCCGGACCCCAGTGGTCCGTAGAAGAACTGCAGTTCTGGATCCGGTCCCCAGTGGTCTGTAGAAGAACTGCAGGTCTGGATCCGGACCCCAGTGGTCTGTAGAAGAACTGGTGGTCTGGATCCGGACCCCAGTGGTTTGTAGAAGAACTGCAGGTCTGGATCAGGACCCCAGTGATCTGTAGAAGAACTGATGGTCTGGATCGGGAACCCAGTGGTCTGTAGAAGAACTGATGGTCTGGATCCGGACCCTAGTGGTCTGTAGAAGAACTGATGGTCTGGATCCGGACCCCAGTGGTCTGTAGAAGAACTGCAGGTCTGGATCCAGACCCCAGTGGTCTGTAGAAGAACTGCAGGTCTGGATCCGGTCCCCAGTGGTCCATAGAAGAACTGCAGGTCTGGATCCAGACTCTAGTGGTCCGTAGAAGAACTGCAGGTCTGGATCCGGACCCTAGTGGTCCGTAGAAGAACTGCAGGTCTGGATCCGGACCCTAGTGGTCCGTAGAAGAACTGCAGGTCTGGATCAGGACCCCAGTGGTCTGTAGAAGAACTGATGGTCTGGATCCGGACCCCAGTGCTCTGTAGAAGAACTGGTGGTCTGGATCCGGACCCCAGTGGTCTGTAGAAAAACTGATGGTCTGGATCCGGACCCCAGTGGTCCGTAGAAGAACTGCAGTTCTGGATCCGGTCCCCAGTGGTCTGTAGAAGAACTGCAGGTCTGGATCCGGACCCCAGTGGTCTGTAGAAGAACTGGTGGTCTGGATCCGGACCCCAGTGGTTTGTAGAAGAACTGCAGGTCTGGATCAGGACCCCAGTGATCTGTAGAAGAACTGATGGTCTGGATCGGGACCCCAGTGGTCTGTAGAAGAACTGATGGTCTGGATCCGGACCCTAGTGGTCTGTAGAAGAACTGATGGTCTGGATCCGGACCCCAGTGGTCTGTAGAAGAACTGCAGGTCTGGATCCAGACCCCAGTGGTCTGTAGAAGAACTGCAGGTCTGGATCCGGTCCCCAGTGGTCCATAGAAGAACTGCAGGTCTGGATCCAGACTCTAGTGGTCCGTAGAAGAACTGCAGGTCTGGATCCGGACCCTAGTGGTCCGTAGAAGAACTGCAGGTCTGGATCCGGACCCTAGTGGTCCGTAGAAGAACTGCAGGTCTGGATCAGGACCCCAGTGGTCTGTAGAAGAACTGATGGTCTGGATCCGGACCCCAGTGCTCTGTAGAAGAACTGGTGGTCTGGATACGGACCCCAGTGGTCTGACGAAAAACTGATGGTCTGGATCCGGACCCCAGTGGTCCGTAGAAGAACTGCAGGTCTGGATCCGGACCCCAGTGGTCTGTAGAAGAACTGCAGGTCTGGATCGGGACCCCAGTGGTCTGTAGAAGAACTGATGGTCTGGATCAGGACCCCAGTGGTCTGTAGAAGAACTGATGGTCTGGATCAGGACCCCAGTGGTCTTTAGAAGAACTGATGGTCTGGATCCGGACCCCAGTGGTCTTTAGAAGAACTGCAGGTTAGGATCCGGACCCAGTGGTCCGTAGAAGAACGGATGGTCTGGATCCGGATCCCATTGGTCTGTAGAAGAATTGCAGGTCTGGATCCGGACCCTAGTGGTCTGTAGAAAAACTGATGGTCTGGATCCGGACCCCAGTGGTCTGTAGAAGAACTGCAGGTCTGGATCAGGACCTCAGTGGTCTTTAGAAGAACTGCAGGTGAGGATCCGGACCCAGTGGTCCGTAGAAGAACTGATGGTCTGGATCTGGACCACATTGGTCTGTAGAAGAATTGCAGGTCTGGATCCGGACCCTAGTGGTCTGTAGAAAAACTGATGGTCTGGATCCGGACCCCAGTGGTCCGTAGAAGAACTGCAGGTCTGGATCCGGACCCCAGTGGTCTGTAGAAGAACTGCAGGTCTGGATCGGGACCGTAGTGGTGTGTAGAAGAACTGATGGTCTGGATCTGGACCCCAGTGGTCTGTAGAAGAACTGCAGGTCTGGATCAGGACCCCAGTGGTCTGTAGAAGAACTGATGGTCTGGATCCGGACCGTAGTGGTCTGTAGAAGAACTGATGGTCTGGATCCGGTCCCCAGTTGTCCATAGAAGAACTGCAAGTGTGGATCCGGACCCCAGTGGTCCATAGAAGAACTGCAGGTCTGGATCCGGTCCCCAGTTGTCCATAGAAGAACTGCAGGTCTGGATCAGGACCCCAGTGGTCTGTAGAAGAACTGATGGTCTGGATCCGGACCCCAGTGGTCTGTAGAAGAACTGCAGGTCTGGATCCGGTCCCCAGTTGTCCATAGAAGAACTGCAAGTCTGGATCCGGTCCCCAGTGGTCCATAGAAGAACTGCAGGTCTGGATCCAGACTCTAGTGGTCCGTAGAAGAACTGCAGGTCTGGATCCGGACCCTAGTGGTCCGTAGAAGAACTGCAGGTCTGGATCCGGACCCTAGTGGTCCGTAGAAGAACTGCAGGTCTGGATCAGGACCCTAGTGGTCTGTAGAAGAACTGATGGTCTGGATCCGGACCCCAGTGGTCTGTAGAAGAACTGGTGGTCTGGATCCGGACCCCAGTGGTCTGTAGAAAAACTGATGGTCTGGATCCGGACCCCAGTGGTCCGTAGAAGAACTGCAGTTCTGGATCCGGTCCCCAGTGGTCTGTAGAAGAACTGCAGGTCTGGATCCGGACCCCAGTGGTCTGTAGAAGAACTGGTGGTCTGGATCCGGACCCCAGTGGTTTGTAGAAGAACTGCAGGTCTGGATCAGGACCCCAGTGATCTGTAGAAGAACTGATGGTCTGGATCAGGACCCCAGTGGTCTGTAGAAGAACTGATGGTCTGGATCCGGACCCTAGTGGTCTGTAGAAGAACTGATGGTCTGGATCCGGACCCCAGTGGTCTGTAGAAGAACTGCAGGTCTGGATCCAGACCCCAGTGGTCTGTAGAAGAACTGCAGGTCTGGATCCGGTCCCCAGTGGTCCATAGAAGAACTGCAGGTCTGGATCCAGACTCTAGTGGTCCGTAGAAGAACTGCAGGTCTGGATCCGAACCCTAGTGGTCCGTAGAAGAACTGCAGGTCTGGATCAGGACCCCAGTGGTCTGTAGAAGAACTGATGGTCTGGATCCGGACCCCAGTGCTCTGTAGAAGAACTGGTGGTCTGGATCCGGACCCCAGTGGTCTGACGAAAAACTGATGGTCTGGATCCGGACCCCAGTGGTCCGTAGAAGAACTGCATGTCTGGATCCGGACCCCAGTGGTCTGTAGAAGAACTGCAGGTCTGGATCGGGACCCCAGTGGTCTGTAGAAGAACTGATGGTCTGGATCAGGACCCCAGTGGTCTGTAGAAGAACTGATGGTCTGGATCAAGACCCCAGTGGTCTTTAGAAGAACTGATGGTCTGGATCCGGACCCCAGTGGTCTTTAGAAGAACTGCAGGTTAGGATCCGGACCCAGTGGTCCGTAGAAGAACGGATGGTCTGGATCCGGATCCCATTGGTCTGTAGAAGAATTGCAGGTCTGGATCCGGACCCTAGTGGTCTGTAGAAAAACTGATGGTCTGGATCCGGACCCCAGTGGTCTGTAGAAGAACTGATGGTCTGGATCAGGACCCCAGTGGTCTTTAGAAGAACTGCAGGTGAGGATCCGGACCCAGTGGTCCGTAGAAGAACTGATGGTCTGGATCTGGACCCCATTGGTCTGTAGAAGAATTGCAGGTCTGGATCCGGACCCTAGTGGTCTGTAGAAAAACTGATGGTCTGGATCCGGACCCCAGTGGTCCGTAGAAGAACTGCAGGTCTGGATCCGGACCCCAGTGGTCTGTAGAAGAACTGCAGGTCTGGATCGGGACCGTAGTGGTGTGTAGAAGAACTGATGGTCTGGATCTGGACCCCAGTGGTCTGTAGAAGAACTGCAGGTCTGGATCAGGACCCCAGTGGTCTGTAGAAGAACTGATGGTCTGGATCCGGACCGTAGTGGTCTGTAGAAGAACTGATGGTCTGGATCCGGTCCCCAGTTGTCCATAGAAGAACTGCAAGTGTGGATCCGGACCCCAGTGGTCCATAGAAGAACTGCAGGTCTGGATCCGGTCCCCAGTTGTCCATAGAAGATCTGCAGGTCTGGATCAGGACCCCAGTGGTCTGTAGAAGAACTGATGGTCTGGATCCGGACCCCAGTGGTCTGTAGAAGAACTGCAGGTCTGGATCCGGTCCCCAGTTGTCCATAGAAGAACTGCAAGTCTGGATCCGGTCCCCAGTGGTCCATAGAAGAACTGCAGGTCTGGATCCAGACTCTAGTGGTCCGTAGAAGAACTGCAGGTCTGGATCCGGACCCTAGTGGTCCGTAGAAGAACTGCAGGTCTGGATCCGGACCCTAGTGGTCCGTAGAAGAACTGCAGGTCTGGATCAGGACCCTAGTGGTCTGTAGAAGAACTGATGGTCTGGATCCGGTCCCCAGTGGTCCATAGAAGAACTGCAGGTCTGGATCCAGACTCTAGTGGTCCGTAGAAGAACTGCAGGTCTGGATCCGGACCTTAGTGGTCCGTAGAAGAACTGCAGGTCTGGATCCGGACCCTAGTGGTCCGTAGAAGAACTGCAGGTCTGGATCAGGACCCTAGTGGTCTGTAGAAGAACTGATGGTCTGGATCCGGACCCCAGTGGTCTGTAGAAGAACTGCAGGTCTGGATCCGGACCCCAGTGGTCTGTAGAAGAACTGATGGTCTGGATCAGGACCCTAGTGGTCCGTTGAAGAACTGCAGGTCTGGATCAGGACCCTAGTGGTCCGTAGAAGAACTGCAGGTCTGGATCCGGACCCCAGTAGTCCGTAGAAGAACTGCAGGTCTGGATCCGGACCCCAGTGGTCCATAGAAGAACTGCAGGTCTGGATCCGGACCCTAGTGGTCCATAGAAGAACTGCAGGTCTGGATCCGGACCCTAGTGGTCCGTAGAAGAACTGCAGGTCTGGATCCGGACCCTAGTGGTCCGTAGAAGAACTGCAGGTCTGGTGCCAGCAACTTCTGCTACTTCTGCTCTGGTGACGTATTTAAAACGTGTGTGTTTCACTTTGATTAGAAATAGATAAACATATATGTTCAATCAAGACAAATACTGAACGAACGACCCCCCAGAACAGACTGAAGACCAGGGAGGTTCTTGATGAAGCAGCTGCTAAAGTTGAGTGTTTGTATTTATGGGCTCAGACACTGAGAACATTAGGAACAGTAACGGTAACAATTATCTTTCCAGAAAACAACAGCTTCCAGCAGCTTCAGTGCGTCAGAAACGGGACCAGACTGGAAAAGAACCACCGTTGACACCAACAGCACCACAACCTGACCACGCCTCCTGCTCCACCGAAGGTTTGCAGGTTCTACACTCACTTATTAGAGGTATAAAACATTCAAGTTAATCTTTATTTATATAGCAATTCAGGACAAATATCACCTGCAGACACTTCGACGATGCCGGTCGACTCCAAATCAGCCCAGTAATACAAAACCGATTACATAATTATAATTATCGCTTCACTAAGGAAAGCAACCAAACTTGGATCCAGACCCCCATCCTGATCCAGCACCAGGCGACTGTGGGAAGAAAGAGTTTGACAGAACCAGACTCAGGAAGGACCAGCATCCACCTGGACCAGTTGGAGGTAGAGAGGCCAGGAAAGAGGAGAACCGGTGTTCCCGAAGAAGAAAGAACACCGGTTCAGGACAACTACAACAGTGTTATTAACAGAGCTGGAGTAGAAGACAGTGAGGAGAGGTGCATGATGGGAGAGCTCCCAGCAGTCCAGGGCTACAGCAGCATCACTACGGGATGTTCCAGGTCACCTGATCCATCTGCAACCATGAACTCCACCAAAAAGGAAGGTTTGAAGCTTCATCTTAAAGATTGAGAAGGTGTCTACTTCCTGAACTCAAACTGGCAGCTGGTTCCAGAGGAGAGGAACCTGATACCTGAAACTTTTAGAACCTCAAGGAACTACAGGTCAACCTGCTGTCTGAAAGACGTGTTCTGCTTGAAAAATCTGGAACTATGAGCTCTTTCAGATGTGATGAAGGTTGGTTACTAAGAGTTTTATATGTGAGGAGGAGAAGTTTAACTTCTGTGAACCCTGGAGAACGCTGTGGTTAAGTCTATCAGATAAATAAGACTTAAACCAGTTTGATCCAGTTCCTTCAATCCCAATAACATGTTCAAGTCTCTGTGGTAAAATGTTGGGATCAAATACAGAACTGAGATCCACCAGGACAGGGACAGGTCCACGTCCACCATCAGAGGACAAAAACAGACACGAGTCCACCACCAAAGGCCACTGACACATACTTACTCATTAATGAATTTGCTATCAGTAATAATAGTCATATTGTTTTAGTCACCCTGAACAGAAATAATAATGAATTGTGATAAAGTAGAACAAAGGTTCTACTTTGAGGTTTGTAAACTTGATACATTGGTGTCAATAGTTGAACACATTTCACAAATGTTCTGCCCAATAGAAAGTATTTTATTGGTGAAGAAGTTTGTGAAGTTCTCACTGGCTTCTGTTTGGTCCCCAGTGACATGAAGACCAGCATGTCGGCAGCTGGCTGTCTGCTGACTGAGGAGGAGCTCCTCTGTGCCATCTGTCTGGACGTCTTCACACTTCCGGTCACCCTGCCGTGTGGACACAACTACTGCAGAGGTTGTATCAAGCAACAGTGGGAAATCAGCAGTCAGTGTCAGTGCCCCCTGTGCAAAGAGAACTTTGACAGACGACCGCCACTGAGAGTCAATAATTTCATCGCTGATATGGCAGCTCGGTTCAAGCAGACAACCGTGATGAAGCCCAGAAATAGAGACCGCTGCAGCAGCAACAGTGGTCGCATCAGCAGCATCATCAAAAGCATCGACAGCAACACCAGTGAAATTAGCAACAGCGGTGACATTGGCAGCATTGTCAGTAGCATTAGCAGTAACAGCAGTAGCATTAGCAACAACAGCAGCCGCATTTGCAGCCTCATCAGTGACATTAGCAACTACAGCAGTAGCATTAGCAGCAGCATCAGTAGCATTGACAGCACCAGGAGTAGCATTGGCAACAACAGCAGCCGCATCA
>CM026212.1:87478-118769 GCA_014839995.1 Xenentodon cancila | reverse complement strand
TTATATATATATATATATATATATATATATATAATTGGGGAAAAACGGTTAGACACGTGAAGCGAATGGTGGTGTTCCGTGCGCCTGTTGGGACTACGCTTCCTCCGAACCTTCACCCAGCCGCCCTGACTGCCCGGCTGCTCGGGGGCTGCAGGGGGGCGGCTACCAGCAGCTGCTCCTGGCCGGTCCGCCGCTACTTCAGCCTGACGAGCTACCAAGTCTACCGGACTATGGTCTATTTGGTGAACCGGACCTCTAACTCACTGAGCCTCGCCTCCAAAGCTACAAACAAACTACATCTTATACACTTACTGTCTTCACTAAAGGAGGCAGAGGAATAAGTGAACATTTCACACACTGAGCAGTAAGAAGGAGAAACGGTGGGAGAGGAGGCCATGCTGAGAGGACAGGAGACGGTACCTGTACCGGTGACTGGTGGAAATGAAAGTTAAATAAGAGAAAAGGAACAAGTGCTCGATTCAAAGAGAAGTTTACAAGATGTAGTGTTTTATTATCAAAAAAAACTAAAATCAGAGTATAAGGATTTGAAGAATCAGAGCCCGTAACGCCGTGCAGACAGACACAGACCGCCAACAACAAACAGGAAGTGACGCAATATGTTACCACGTTAATCAGGAAGTAGTCAGACCAGCACAGGAAGTACACAACGTTCCAGTAACCTTTTTTTTTTTTTTTTTCTGTTGTGTGTAAGTCTGTGTTTGTGTGAGGATGAATGGTGGGAAAAAGAGGAGTGGCTTCCAGATCACAAGCGTCACCTCAGATTTGAAGCAAAGCCCAACTGGTCGCTCATCTCCTTCCATGATCCTGACTGTCCTCCAATCAGATTCCTCCTCATCCCACAGCCCCCAGCGATGCTCCTCCCAGCCGACCACACCTTGCCTGAACAGGAAGTACATCTCCCAAGATATACTGGGGCAGGGGGCGGGATGTTCCTCCAGGTTTAGGGTGGTGAAGCTGGCAGGGGGTGGACCCAGCAGTGGTGGGCGGAGCGAATGTTATTGTCGGGGGCGGTGGACATGTTCAGAATTCATGGAGCGACAGGAAGGGACAAGTATCAGACGGGTAATGGACAGCTTGAGACATGCCCACTCACTGGAGTCCCTGGAGATGATTGGTCGCAACAGAGAGAGGGTCGAGGTCCACTCCCAGGATACTTGCCACCTGTTGCCTCAGGCTGACAGAGGCTTAGAAGGGGAGGTGCTTGTTCTCCACAGTGGCCCACCTTCCCTGAAGCACAGAGACCCAATCAATGTCCAATTCCTGGAAATGAGGGAGCCCGTGAGAATGAAGGGTTCAGACTCCATCCCTCTACCCTCCTCAGCCCGCCCACATAACCTACCTGGACCATTAAAACTGGAGACAGATGCAGCAGGACGGGTATGCACAAAAACAACCAAAGAGCCCACAGCAACTACTCTGTGACACAATAACGTCACCTGTGTTTCTGTCTTACCTCTGTTTAACCTGTCTCACCTGTTTCTGTCCCACATGTGTTTTTATCTCACCTGTGTTTGTTTACGCTCTCTCACCTGTTTCTGTCCCACCTATTTCTGTCTCATGTGTCTCATCTTTGTTTATGTCTCACCCATGTTTCTATTTCCCCTGTCTCACTTGTGTTTCTGTCTCACGTGTCTCACTTGTGTTTGTCTCACCTGTCTTTCTATCTCACCTGTGTTTCTGTCTCACCCATGTTTTTGTCACACCTGTGCTTTTGTCTCATGTGTCACACCTGTGCTTTTGTCTCATGTGTCTCACCTTTGTTTCTATCTTGTGTGTCTTATCTGTGTGTCTGTCTCAGCTGTGTTTCTGTCTCACCCATGTCTTTGTCACACCTGTGTTTTTGTCTCATGTGTCTTACCTGCTCTTACCTTTTTCTGTCTCATGTGTGTTTCTGTCTCTCCCTTGTATTTGTCCCACATGTCACCTGATCAGTCTGTCCTCAGGTTGTCTCACTCCCTGCCCAGCTCCCCCCACTCTGGAGTGAACCATCCGACTTTGTCTCCCATCCAGACCCCCTCCGCCTTCCGTCTGGACCAGACTATGTTTGACCTCCCGGGGGATGCCAGGTGAGCTCCTTTACCTGTGTGTACCTGTTTTGTTACCTGTCTGTGAGTGCTGCTAACTTGTCTGCTCATCGTCGCTAGGCTCCATAAACATTTTGGCAGGTTCTCATTTTCTTTTCAAGTTGGGGCAATATTTACAAGGTTGGTGGTTCAATTCCTATGCCAAAGTGCTCAGAGACTGGGCATGCTCCCCTCCCGCCCTGCTGTCAGCGGCAGGCCTTTTTTCATAGCTGTACACAGTGTCATGCTTGTAGGAGCTGACTCCACTCAGCCAGTATCACACGAGTGAAATGAGCACGTGGAAGCTGACTAAAACACGCCCATCTGTGTTCTGTTACCACTAGTTGGTGGTTTTAGCTTGGGTAGCTGAGATCATTCGTATTTACCTTTAATTCTTTCTGATCAAATCTGTCCAAACATCCTAATTTTTGATGATGCTACCAGGCAACATCTGAAAAAACTGTTGCTAGTCAGCTCTGCTGTTGGACCACTGATGTTGGTGGTTAGTGGTCCAGATAGTTAACCTGGAAGGCCCTGAGATGATCCAAGGTGAAATGTGCTGGAGGATCCAGCTGCTTCCAAGAAGAAGCTGAAAATCTAGTGGCAGTCCAGCTGGTGTCCTCTAGTTAGTCCCAGGTAACGGCCTTTAACGGGAGCGACGACCAGGTCACTGTACTTGTCAATGATCTGATGAAGGCCCTTTACGCAGAAAACAATTCAGGTTTACAAAGTTAAACACAATACAACACAAGGTGTGATTGTGAGTGTGATTGGTTGTTTGTATGTGGCCCTGGATAGACTGGCGACCTGTCCAGGTGGACCCCTGCCTTTCGCCTGATATGCGTCGGGATAGGCTCCGACAGACCCCCGTGACCCGGAAACGGATAAAGCGGGTATAGATAATGGATGGATGGACAATACAACACAAAAAATATAAATCATAATTCAGTCCAGTTATTTATTTGTTTTTTATTTTTTTCCTCGCTTGTTTGCACATATATTATTGGTTGATACCAAATAGGTAGGACCCAAAAGATATATATGCATTTTAATCTGTAATCAAGGTTGTTTTTTTTTTTTTTTTTTTGGTGTGTGTGCAGTGTGTGTACAAATGTGTTCCCTTCACCGGCCCTAATGACAGTCTAATTATTTCTTTTATTGATCCCTAAGAGGGACGAAGAACAAATCAAAAAACCCCTATGTGCCTATGTTGTAATGTGTGTAAAAAAAAAAAAAAAAAAAAGAAATGGGGGTAGTAATGTGGTGTTTAAAGGATAGACGTGGACACAAGACAATAGGGTGTTAAAAAAGAAGACAGCGAAAAGGGGGAGGAGCATTCTATTCTCTGTTATATACCTGAGTTTTTCAGGGTGTGGGGGCAGTATTTAAAAAGTTATCTATGTAATAATATGCATCGAAGTATTTAAGTACCCATACATGTTCATCCATCCATCCATTATCTATACCCGCTTTATCCGTTTCCGGGTCACGGGGGTCTGTCGGAGCCTATCCCGACGCATATCAGGCGAAAGGCAGGGGTCCACCTGGACAGGTCGCCAGTCTATCCAGGGCCACATACAAACAACCAATCACACTCACATTCACACCTAGGGAGAATTTAGGAAGATCAATTAACCTACTCTGCATGTTTTTGGACCGTGGGAGGAAGCCGGAGTACCCGGAGGAAACCCACGCAAGCACGGGGAGAACATGCAAACTCCACACAGAAAGACCCACCGGGCCGGGAATTGAACCGGGAACCTTCTTGCTGTGAGGCAACAGTGCTGACCACCAAGCCACCGTGCTGCCCCATACATGTTCATATATATATATATATATATATATATATATATATATATATATATATATATATATATATATATATATATATATATATATATATATATATATATATATATATATATATATATATATATATATATATATATATATATATATATAAAAAAACTCGTTCCTCACCCTCTGTGGGTGGTGTCCCTTCTAAGCTCGGGTCCTCTACCAGAGGCCAGGGAGCTTGAGGGTTCTGCGCAGTATCTTTGCTGTTCCTAACACCGCACTTTTCTGGACTGAGATGTCTGAGGTTGTTCCGGGGATCTGCTGCAGCCACTCTTCCAGTTTGGGGGTTACTGCCTCGAGTGCTCCGATCACCACGGGCACTACTGTCACCTTCACCTTCCAGGCCTTCTCCAGCTCCTCTCTAAGCCCTTGGTATTTCTCAAGCTTCTCGTGTTCCTTTCGCCTGATGTTACCATCACTTGGTATTGCCACATCCACCACCACGGCTTTCCTCTGCCCTTTGTCTACCACCACGATGTCTGGTTGGTTTGCCATCACCATCCTGTCTGTCTGTATCTGGAAGTCCCACAGGAGCTTTGCTCTGTCATTTTCCACCACCTTGGGAGGTGTTTCCCATTTTGACCTTGGGGTTTCCAGCCCATACTCCACACAGATGTTTCTGTAGAGTATGCCCGCTACTTGGTTATGGCGTTCCATGTATGCTTTCCCTGCCAGCATCTTACACCCTGCAGTTATGTGCTGGATTGTTTCCGGTGCTTCTTTGCACAACCTACACCTTGGGTCTTGTCTGGTGTGGTATATCTGGGCCTCTATTGCTCTGGTGTTCAGAGCATATATATATATATATATATATATGTATATATATATATATATATATATATATATATATAGGGATAAGGAGACATATATGCAGTTACACATTGTAAGCAGGGAAACACAATAAGTAGTTTGTACATCAATGCTCACACACACACACACACACACGCAGTCAGAGTCAGAGTCAGTCAGAGTCAAGTTTATTGTCAATTCTACTACATGTGAGATACATACAGAGAATCGAAATTACGTTACTCTCAAACCCTCGGTGCTACACAATAAATAAATTTTAAAAACAAAGTGCAAATTAAAAAGAAACAAGAAACGAGTTATGACATGACATTTGGTTTAAGTGTACAACAGTTTTTTGGTCTGATTAAAGTGACCTGGTGCAAAGTAGGCGGTCCAGTTCTGCCAAAAGTTCCTGATGCAGATACAGAGGTCAGAGTGAGTGAGGGGGGGCAGGGAGGGAAACGGTGGGAGAGCAGGGAGAGTGTTCAGCTTCCTGACGGCCTGGTGGATGAAACTGTCCCTCAGTCTGCTGGTTCTGGCCCGGAGGGTCCGCAGCCTCCTCCCTGATGGCAGCAGACTGAAGAGGCTGTGTGACGGGTGGGTGGGGTCTCTCACAATGCTGAGGGCTTTGGAGTCAGATGGCTGCTGTAGATGTCCTGTAGTGAGGGGAGAGAGACACCAACGATCTTCTCAGCTGCTCTCATGACACGTTGGAGAGACTTGGGGCAGGTTGCGGTGCAGGATCCGTACCACACGGTGATGCAGCTGGTCAGGATGTAGTGCAGCTCCGTACCACACGGTGATGCAGCTGGGCAGGATGCGGTGCAGCTCCGTACCACACGCTGATGCAGCTGGTCAGGATGCTCTCCATGGTGCCTCTGTAGAAGGTCAACCTGACGGGGGCTGGGGCTCTGGCTCTTCGCAGTTTGCGGAGGAAGTAGAGGCGCTGCTGTGCCTTCTTGGCGAGTGATGCAGTGTTAACAGTCCAGGAGAGGTCCTCTGAGATGTGGACACCCAGGAACTTGGTGCTGCTCACCCTCTCCACAGCAGCACCGTTGATGGTCAGAGGAGCATGCTGGGTGTGTTGTCTCCTGAAGTCAGCAACAATCTCCTTGGTCTTCTCCACGTTCAGGGAGAGATTGTTGTCTTCACCAATCAGCCAGGCGGCTCACTTCGCTCCTGTAGTTTGACTCATCGTTGTTGTTGATGAGACCCACCACAGTCGTGTCTCCACAAACTTTACGAAGAGGTTGGAGCTGTGAATCGGTGTGCAGTCGTGGGTCAGCAGGGTGAAGAGGAGGGGGCTCAGCACACATCCCTGGGGGGCCCCTGTGCTCAGTGTGATGGTGCTGGATGTGTTGCTGCCGACCCGTACTGCCTGTGGTCTCCCAGTCAGGAAGTCCAACAGCCAGTTGCACAGCGAGGTGCTGATCCCCAGCTGGTCCAGTTTGTGAATGAGCTGCTGGGCGATGATGGTGTTGAATGCTGAACTGAAGTCGATGAAAAGCATTCTCACATAAGTGTTTCTGGTGTCCATATGTGTGAGGGCTGTGTGGAGGGCAGTGGAGATGGCGTCGTCAGTGGACCGGTTGGAGTGATATGCGAACTGGTAGGGGTCCAGAGAGGGGGGGGGGGGGGGGGGGGGGGGGGGGGCAGCCTTGATATGATGCATGACTAGCCGTTCAAAGCACTTCATAATGATGGGAGTCAGTGCGACTGGACGGTAGTCGTTGGAGCAGGAGGGAGATGACCGTTTTGGGACCGGATGGATGTTGGTGGCTTTGAAGCACGTGGGAACCACCGCCTGACTCAGTGACATGTTAAAGATGTCTGTGAAGACATCCGTGAGTTCTCCTGCACAGTCTCTCAGTACATGACCAGGTATGTTGTCAGGACCCGGAGCTTTGCGAGCGTTGATCCTGCTGAGGGATCTCCTCACACTGTCCGGTGACAGCGTCAGCACCTGGTCGCAGCCCCCACACAGATGTTTCTGTAGAGTATGCCCGCTACTTGGTTATGGCGTTCCATGTATGCTTTCCCTGCCAGCATCTTACACCCTGCAGTTATGTGCTGGATTGTTTCCGGTGCTTCTTTGCACAACCTACACCTTGGGTCTTGTCTGGTGTGGTATATCTGGGCCTCTATTGCTCTGGTGTTCAGAGCCTGCTCCTGTGCAGCCAGGATGAGTGCCTCTGTGCTGTCCTGTAGGCCAGCTCTCTCTAGCCATTGGTAGGACTTCTTGAGATCAGCCACGGTTCGATGGTACATCCCGTGTAGGGGCTTGTCCTCCCATGATGCTTCCTCCTCCAGCACCTCTTCACCTTGCCATTGTCTGAGGCATTCACTGAGTACGTAATCCGTTTGGGCCTTGTCCTTGATGTACTCATGGAGCTTGGCAGTTTCGTCCCGGATAGTGGCTTTCACACTCACTAGTCCTCGGCCTCCTTCCATACGGCTTGCGTACAGTCTCAGTGTGCTGGATTTGGGGTGGAACCCACCATGCATGGTGAGGAGCTTTCTTTGTCTTAACATCTGTGGTCTGTATCTCTTCCTTTGGCCACCTTATTATTCCTGCAGGGTATCTGATCACTGGCAGAGCGTAGCTGTTTATTGCCCGGGACTTGTTCTTGCCATTGAGCTGGCTTCTTAGGACCTGCCTTACTCGCTGGAGGTATTTGGCTGTTGCCATTTTCCTTGTTGCCCCTTCGAGGTTACCATTTGCCTGTGGTATTCCAAGGTACTTGTAACTGTCCTCAATGTCTGCTATTGTTCCTTCTGGGACCGAGACCCCTTCTGTGTGGACTACCTTGCCTCTTTTTGTCACCATCCTCCTACATTTCTCAAGCCCGAATGACATTCCGATGTTGTTGCTGTAGATCCTGGTGGTGTGGATCAGGGAGTCTATGTCCCGCTCGCTCTTAGCGTACAGCTTGATGTCATCCATGTAGAGGAGGTGACTGATCGTAGCTCCATTCCTGAGGCGGTATCCCTAGCCAGTCTTGTTGATTATTTGGCTTAGGGGGTTCAGACCTATGCAGAACAGCAGTGGGGACAGCGCATCTCCTTGGTATATGCCACATCTGATGGACACTTGTGCAAGTGGCTTGCCATTTGCCTTGAGAGTGGTTTTCCACAGGCTCATCAAGTTTGCAATGAAGGCCCTTAGAGTGCTGTTGATGTTGTACATCTCCAAGCACTCAGTGACCCATGTGTGTGGCATCGAGTCGTAGGCTTTCTTGTAATCAATCCAAGCAGTGCACAGGTTGGTATTTCGGGACTTGCAGTCTTGGGCGACTGCTCTGTCAAACAGGAGTTGGTGTTTGGCTCCTCTGGTATTTCTGCCTATGCCCTTCTGTGCTTTGCTCATGTATTGCTCCATGTGCCTGCTTATCTTAGTCGCAATGATGCCTGACAGGAGCTTCCATGTTGTGGAGAGGCAGGTTATTGGTCGGTAGTTAGATGGGGCTGCACCCTTTGTGGGATCCTTCAGGATCAGGATCGTTCGCCTTTCGGTTAGCCATTCTGGGTGAGTCCCATCTCTTAGCAGCTGATTCATTTGTGCTGCCAGGCGCTCATGGAGTGCTGTGAGTTTCTTTAGCCAGTAGGCTTGGATCATGTCTGGGCCCGGTGCCGGTCCAGTTTTTCATACCTGAGACTCTTTCTTGGATGTCTGCCACTGTGATGGTGACTGGTTTCTGCTCAGGGAGGTTGCTGTGCTCCTCTCTTAGGGAGACTAGCCATTGAGCACTGGTGTTATGTGCTGCATCCTTCTCCCATATGCTCTTCCAGTACCTCTCAGTTTCCAGCCTTGGTGGGTCTGCTCTGTTGTTATTACCCTGCCATTGAGCATATACTTTCGCAGGTTGAGTTGCGAACAGCCTGTTTATTCGTCTGCCTTCATTGTCTCTAGTGTATCTCTTTAGGCGGCTAGCCAAGGCTTGGAGCCTTTGTTTGGCAGTTTCGAGTGCTTCAGGTATGGGTATCTGGTTGTACTTCTTCGGTACTGGTCTTTTCATTGCACCTTTCTGGGCCCCTGTCAATTGACTCACTTCTCTCCGTGCCACCTTGATTTTTACCTCCAACCTTCGTTTCCATGGTGGGTCATGTTTCTCATGGTTCCCATGGTTGCTCTTATAGCCAAGCATCTCCAGGATCACTGCTGCTGAAGTGTATATCAGCTCATTGGTCTCGGTGATTGTTGTGGTAGGGGTCACTTTCAGTGCTGCATTCACATTGTCCAGGAGACTTTCAGATGGTCTTGGTCTTGGTAATCGCTGCCGGGGTTGCCTTGTGTTCAGTCTCGCCATGATCATGATGAGCATTCCAGCAGAGCCTTGTTCTCCCATCTCGCCCATTTACACCTTGTTCCAGTAGCCCACTTCTCATCAAGGTGCTCTGGTTCCCCAGCACCTGACGCAGACCTTGTTTGGCCGGGCGACGTCTGAGCCGGCATGTCATCTGTTTCATTGTCTCTCATCATGGTATGAGGTAGGCGGTATTAGCGTGAAGGGTCTTGCCCAAGGACCCGCACTGGGTGCTGTTCATAGTTCATGTTCCCCCCGGGTGCCAGTCCTGCACCTTACCAACTGAGCTACCCAGCCACTATATAAAAAAAACAAAAAAAAAACAAGCATATATTCAATTCAATTCAATTTTATTTATATAGCGTCTATTACAACACAAGTTGTCTCTAGGCGCTTTCCAGAGACCCAGAACATGACCCCCGAGCAATTATTACATAAACAGCGGCAGGTAAAAACTCCCCTAGTGGAAGAAAAACCTTAACCCAAACAGTGGCAGGAAAAACTCCCCTTTAAGAGGGAAGAAACCTTGAGCAGGACCTGGCTCATGAGGGGGGACCCTCCTGCCGAAGGCCAGCCGGGTAGAGCAAGAAATAAGAAAGAATACCACGACGGTCCGGTACATCGACTGCATAACTGCAGACGCTGCACCAATCCGTCTGTCAATCTCACGCTCCATCTTTCCATCACTCTTGAACCAGATCCCGAGATACTTAAACTCCTCCACTTGAGGCAAAACATCTCCACCTTTTCAGTCATGTTAAACAGGATATATGTGTATGTCTATGTGTGTGCATGTAAAAACGGGTATGTATATATAGATAGGTGCACATTGGGTACAGATTTATTTTATAGTTGTGTACATAAATTGATAACAGATCTACTTATTGATATAGATTTATTTTCAAGGGGTTTTTATTTTTCAAATGTGTGTGTATGCATGTGTGTATATGTATATTTATTTATTTATAGATTCCTACTAGTATTAACGTTGTTATGCTTTATACAATGTTTTTGACATGTCTGGAATTAATTAATAAAAAATGAAAAAAAAAAATAAACCAGAATAAGAGAGGTGGAGATCTACCTCAACTTCTATTAGAACAAGAACTAGAACTAGAAAGGTGGACATCTGCCTCAACGTCCATTATAACGAGAACCAGTGAGATAGGCATCTACATCCACTTCTATTGAAACCAGAATCTGGTTCTAACTTCCATTAGAACCAGAACAATAACATCTGCTTCAAATCCCATTAGGACCAGAACTAGGGAGGTGGACATCTGCCTCTAGGTGCCTCAGAACCAGAGCCAGAACCAGGGAAGTGGACATTTGCCTTAACCCTCATTAAAACATTAAAGCTGTTTTTAGTGGTTCTTGAAACACATCTGAAATTAAGGACAAGTTCTGGATCCGTAGCAGGTCTGACTCAAAAATATTTGAGACCTTTTTGAACAAACCTGTTGGCAGGACGTCTGAACATCCAGAGGAGGAATTCAGTTGATGTCAGATGTCCTCCAGGTCTTTGTTGTTAACGGGGTGAAACTGTGTCGTAGTGTTTAAACCGGTTTTTGGTAGACACGGTACACATCCTGAACCTGCTGTTGACGTACCAACTGTTTGCTAATATTTTGGATTTTGCCTGTGAACAATTTGATAAAGTCATTGCCGGTCATGGTGGACTGAAGTTCAGCTGCCATGAAGAGGCCACAAGGAAAGCTGGAACAGCCAAATATCTGCAAAGAGTTAGGCAAAATCCAGGCAATCAACAGCTATGCCCTTCCAGTGATCAGAGACCCTGCTGGGATAAAAGCTGGCGAAAGGAGGAAGTTCAGACTGCACATGTTAAAGCACAGAAGCTCCTCACCACGTACGGAGGGTTCCACCACAAATCCAGTATCCAGAGGGAGACCGAGGACTAGTGACATCAGGGTCACTATCCAAGATGAAACAGCCAAGCTCCATGAATGCATCAGGAAAATGTCCCCAAGATAGAAGCATTTCGTAAACGTCTCAGGCAGTGAAAACTGGAAAAGGAGCTGGAGGACCCATTATGGGAGGAAAAACCCCTGCATGTAATGTACCACCATGTATGAGCACTTAAAGATACATTTATGTATATTTCAGTACATACAATAGTATGTACTGTCCTTTAATAAAATGTATGTATCTAGGCCCAGCCCCCGCCAGCCTAGACACAGGCATGTCAACGTGCATCCCACACACACACCACACTGCACATACACACAAACACTATACACTACATATTCCACACACTACACACAGTCACCAACCTGCACCCATTACTGTCTTGTCTTCCATTTTCACCCCTTTGGTGTCTCACTCAGACGCAGTCCCTGGGCACAGTTCACAATCTAATGATTCATTAATTAGATACTTTATTATTCCTGCTTTTAACCTTCACTAGTTACATTAGGAACAGTACGGTGCCAGTTTTCCAGCTCCCAGGGAGCAGTTGGTGGGTTAGGTGCCTTATATTAGACCTATGTGTAACCAACTAATCTACTTTCACAACAGTAACTCAAGAAGATTTTTCTACATTTTGGGCCCGTGATGGCAAAGGGACAGTTGACCCACTGGATGGGTTTCTGTGTCTGTCGCCTGTTTCCTACAAATCAGATCAGAATCAAGAAAATCATCGTCTTGCATGAACATTGCTCTGTCTGGCTGCTTCATCAGTTGCAGGTCTTTCCAGGTGTGCAGGTGACAGAAGCTTCTTCCACTACAGATGGACATGACAAAAGAGACTTAAAGACATCAGATAAAGCTCAGGGTGAAACAAAAAACCCTCAGTTTTAGTTTGAAACAATAAAGGAGTCTGTCTATGAGGGCGTGGGGGAAATGCCACTGCAGCTCTCCCATTGGTTTGCACATGAGTGGGTAGGATAGGAATGAGCCAGCTGCCAGTCAGACAGCAGTGCAGGAATAGGAGGCACACAGGCTCAACATTTCCACGTGAAGACCAAATATCGTTTGAGCTTCAACTTATTGGTGTCCTGAGACACTTGCTCCTGAGTGGACCTGGATGACAACCAGCCTATTACAGATAGGCTGAGGGGAGGACAAAGACTTTTAAAGAGGATGATGAATGCTCAGAAAGAGGATGAAGAAAACACTGTTGGAGATGATGAAGACTCTTAGTGCAGATTAAGACTCTTAAAGAAGACACTGAAGATCTTTAAGGTGGATGAGGACTCCTTACAAGGACAACGTGTGACCATTAACTATTTACTGACTTGTTCACAGAAGAATATTGAGTATTCTGGACAGAGAATCTGATTGGACAGTTGGAGAAACCAGTTCTGATTACAGAGTCCTATCTGACGGAGGGCTGTGATTGGCTAAAGATGCTTTGGAGTATACACAAGAAGCTCCCAGGACAACAGCAGGCATCCTTTCAGGCTTCTGATTCTGCCACTCTGGTCCATCATCGGCACCACCCTCCATCAACTCCACCCCTCCCTCTGCGGTCCTTGAAGCTTGTTGCCAAGCAACTAGAGATTCCTGTGGTGCTGCGATGTAATAGGAAGCCTGGAGATCACCATTCAGGTATCAGAAAGTCCTGGCCAAGCACCGTGGCAACACACTTGGACCATAAACCGACGCCAACTCAAAGATTTCTGACTCCACCCTCCAGATTTCTGACCCCACCCTCCAGATCTGTGACTCTACCCTCTAGATCACTGACTCCACCCTCCAGATCTCTGACTCCACCCTCCAGATCTCTGACTACACTCTCCAAGTCCCATCTGATAATAGACCCACAGCTGAGACCTGCAAACCAACCACATCCTGATGTTGATCCTTTAGCCCATCCTCCTCTGCTTCCTGCAGTCTCTCTGCATCTTGACAGAGCTCTGGTCGGAGGGCAGGGTTCAGATGCCACTATGATGTCACTGCTGCTGTTCTGCCACAGGTAACCACGGCAACCAGGTGATGCAAATGATCCCAGACGCTTGGAAATAAACAGGTGTGAAATGAGACTGAGGAGCATGCTAAACACTTTATTTAACAGTAACTGACAGATGCACTGATGACAGTTGCAGTCTGAGAGTGGAGGCGGGGCTTGCCTGTGCTTATAACAACCGTTTCACCTGTGTCTTTTGTGTCTCATCCGTGTTTCCCTTGTGTCTCACTTCCCTCTCTGGTGTCTAACATGTGCCTCATCTGGGCTTCATCTGTATCTTTCTTGTATCTCAGTTGTCTCTCTTGTGTCTTGTCTCACCTGTTTCTCTTGTGTTTTATCCATCTCACGTGTCTCACCTGTCTTACCTGTGTGTCTCTCTACAGTCTTTCAGGTAACAGTCCTCTGGGCATTGATAGTAAGATTGAGCAGGCAATGGTAAGTCTGAATTCTAGCTTTTTTGTTTGATTTTAATTGTACATAAATTAAAGTTAGAATTGTTGTATAAACATAGGTTTTATATGATTTAAAACTCACCAAATGATTGGAATAATTCTCCATGATTGAATTATAATATAACTACCACTGTCACTTTCATTGTCTCAACATGTCTTCCCCTGTCTCCTTGATTGTCTGACCCGTATTCACCTGTGTCTCTGGAGGACCTGGTGAAGAGTCACCTCATGCTGGCGGTGAGGGAAGAGGTGGAGCTTTTGAAGGAACAAATCAGGGAGCTGCAGGAGAGAAACAATCAGTTGGAAAGAGAGAATCACATCCTGAGAGCCCTCACACACAAGATCTACAAAACATGATGAAGAATGTCAACACGTCTACACACCATGATGAGGAGTATCAACAAAACATGATTCTACCCAACATGATGAACATCAACATGTCTACTCAACATGAAGAACATCAACAAAACATGATTCTACCCAACATGATGAACATCAACATGTCTACTCAACATGAAGAACATCAACAAAACATGATTCTACCCAACATGAGGAACATCAACATGTCTACTCAACATGAAAAACATCAACAAAACATGATTCTACCCAACATGATGAACATCAACATGTCTACTCAACATGAAGAACATCAACAAAACCTGATTCTACCCAACATGATGAACATCAACATGTCTACTCAACATGAAGAACATCAACATGTCTACCCAACATGAAGAACATCAACATGTCTACTCAACATGAAGAACATCAACATGTCTACTCAACATGAAGAACATCAACAAAACATGATTCTACCCAACATGATGAACATCAACATGATTCTACCCAACATGATGAACATTAACCATGTCTACTTAACATGATAACATCAACATGTCTACTCAACATGAAGAACATCAACATGTCTACTCAACATGAAGAACATCAACATGTCTACTTAACATGAAGAACATCAACATGTCTACTCAACGTGAAGAACATCAACATGTCTACTCAACATGAAGAACATCAACATGTTTACTTAACATGAAGAACATCAACATGTCTACTTAACATGAAGAACATCAACATGTCAACTCAACATGAAGAACATCAACATGTCTACTCAACATGAAGAACATCAACATGTCTACTCAACATGAAGAACATCAACAAAACATGATTCTACCCAACAGGAAGAACATCAACATGTCTACTCAACGTGAAGAACATCAACATGTCTACTCAACATGAAGAACATCAACATGTTTACTTAACATGAAGAACATCAACATGTCTACTTAACATGAAGAACATCAACATGTCAACTCAACATGAAGAACATCAACATGTCTACTCAACATGAAGAACATCAACATGTCTACTCAACATGAAGAACATCAACAAAACATGATTCTACCCAACATGATGAACATCAACATGTTTACTTAACATGAAGAACATCAACATGTCTACTTAACATGAAGAACATCAACATGTCTACTCAACATGAAGAACATCAACATGTCTACTCAACATGAAGAACATCAACATGTCTACTCAACATGAAGAACATCAACAAAACATGATTCTACCCAACATGAAGAACATCAACATGTCTACTCAACGTGAAGAACATCAACATGTCTACTCAACGGGAAGAACATCAACATGTCTACTCAACGTGAAGAACATCAACATGTCTACTCAACGTGAAGAACATTAACATGTCTACTCAACGTGAAGAACATTAACATGTCTACTCAACGTGAAGAACATCAACATGTCTACTCAACATGAAGAACATCAACATGTCTACTCAACATGAAGAACATTAACATGGTGTCTACACGACACTTTCAAACAAATGGAGCTGTGACACATAACACAACACAGCTGACATCTGGAACTCTTGTCAGGACAAACGCTTTGACAGACCCTGGTTACAACAGGACTCTCATAATGATATATAAAAGACTAATTGATCAAAATGTAACAACAGGTGTATGTTTGTTGGTTTGTTTGCAACTTGTTGAAGTGCTCTTGGTTCAGGCTTCATGAGTGTTGCCTCAAATAAAATTTGTGATTCAAAAAGAAATTTTGAAGCACTACACTGTCCTTCCTCTGATTTGTCAGGTAGACCCGACCTGGAGAACTATTGAACCGGAATGTATCCGGACTGTTTCTGTCCTCTTCAGCTCTCTGGGCTGTAGAAACAACAGCGGCTTCTACTAATTTGTGTCTGAGTCCACATTGCAGCCAGAAAGTTGCAATACGGTCTTTACCTTCATCACTTCCATGATTGACATAATTGATCTATCCTTATTGACAGATTGTGTACAGATTGTTCAAGGTTGCTTTAATAAAACCTTTAATTCAGCAAACCTAGTCTTCATCCATGTGGGCTGTATGATGCAGAGACTCTAATATCCTTTTCATTTTTATTGTTCTTGGAAAAAAGGTTGCAGATCAGCTAATGGACGATTTACATCGGATTGAGATCACATCATAGTCCAAAAGTGTTGATAGTCATAAATCATGTCCCACTGGACTTACATGGAGGACTGGTGTCTATACTGGTCCAGTTTGACCTCAGACCAGAGTCTGTACTGGTCCAGTCAAAACTCAAACTGGTGTCTGTACTGGTTCAGTTAGACCTCAGACCTCCGACAACTGTCTGTAGTGGTACAATTTGACCTCAGACCGGAGTCTGTACTGGTCCAGTCAGAACTCAAACTGGTGTCTGTACTGGTTCAGTTTGACCTCAGGCCGGAGTCTGTACTGGTCCAGTCAAAACTCAAACTGGTGTCTGTACTGGTTCAGTTTGACCTCAGACCTCCGACAACTGTCTGTAGTGGTACAATTTGACCTCAGTCCCATTTCTGTACTGGTCCACTTAGACCTGAGACTGGTGCCTATACTGGTCCAGTTTGACTTCAGGCCGGAGTCTGTACTGGTCCAGTTTGACCTCAGACCTCTGACAACTGTCTGTAGTGGTACAATTTGACCTCAGTCCCATTTCTGTACTGGTCCACTTAGACCTGAGACTGGTGCCTATACTGGTCCAGTTTGACCTCAGAACGGAGTCTGTACTGATCCAATTAGAGTTCACACAGATGTCTGTACTGTTCCATTTAGACTTCCAAAAGTTGTCTAAACAGGTGTAGTTTTTATGATATATAAAAAGTATATAATTTATTATATAAATATTATACATAACCCATCTCTAACTATAATAAAAGGTATATCAGAGTCCAGAGTATATCGGGCCAGGGCTTTTATTGGAAAATACTGACTCTTTGGTAAGTTAAGCTTGGAGCCAGAAAAGATACTGAACATATTTTGATTGAGTCCCCATACTGAGGTTCAGTAACTAAAAGCAAATAAAAGTGGACTTATCTGCGATTCTACAATGAAAAGACTTCCTATTGGTGACCACTCATGCTCTCGGACTCGATAAAGAGAATCTACCCATGATCTTAAAGTGGGGCCAAAACCCAAATCTACTCAAACATTTCCATTAAAAACTCCCGGACACTATCAAATGCTTTTTCAGCATCTAAATATATTACCATTTCACATCTGTAAACTGCCTCAATCAATCCCCCTCCATAACTCCATCAGCCCATTATCACTTCATCACTCGCCCTACATCACCCATAACTCCATAGCTCAGTCACTCCATCACTACCCCTCATCACTCTATCACTCCCACACCATCACTATATCACTTTATTACTCCCACTACATAACTTTATCACTCCCCCTCCATCACTCTACCACTCAGCCGACATCACTTTATCACTCAAAGTAGATCACTTTGTCACTCCCCCTTCTTAACTCCATCACAGTGATGAAGGTTTAAAATAAAATCAGCCAAGAACTGAAGCAATGTCCAAGGATGAGTTTGTTTACATAAGAGATGATGATCGGAGGTGAACCTGAACAGGGTCTCTAACACTGTAAATAACATTGTACATTTGAGTATCACCGTATGTTTTTGTGTGGCTGTGTATGTGGAGAAGTTGTGGTGCGCTGGGTAGTTGGATCTCCTTTGCTATTCCTGGTCCTTCTGTGTTGTGGTCTGGATCTGGGGTTGCTTGGGCTGGAGGGAGGGAGGGGGGGGGGGGGGGGGGGGGGGAGGGAGGAGGGAGGGAGGAGAAAGAGGGAAGAGGGAGAAAGTGAGGAGGAGGAGAAAGAGGGAAGAGGGAGGAAGTGAGGAGGAGGAGAAAGAGGGAAGAGGGAGGAAGATGGAGGAAGGGGAAAAAGGGAGAAAGAGGGAGGGAAAGGGAGGAGGGAGGGAGGGAAGAAGAGAGAGAAGGGAGGAAGGAGGGAGGAGGGAAGAGGGAGGACGGAGACGCGAGCCAACGCCTCAGGGTAGAAGCGGGAGCCTTGAGTCAGCTACGCGACCACACCGCAGTGTAAACGGATTAAAACTGGCAACAAACGGGATGGAGGTCTGACTCCGCTGCAGCAACCGAGGGTCCCGCGCTGAGACTGGACGGAGTAATACAACTGTTCCAAACCAAGTAAGGAAACGTACCTTCTCATCTCTCCAAGTGTTGCACAGCACTTTTAATCTTCTAACGTTATTAGCTATTAAGAGCCCCGCCCTTTTCTTCTCCCGGGGAGCAGTATCCAGGCCGGGACAGACAAGAGATGACGTCATCTGAATTGGGGAAGCCCTGACGAGGGAATCTCCGTGGACCCGCCCCCTCGGCATAGGGAAAGAACTGCATGTTGGACCTGGTAGTTCGCTGAGGGACCGTAAAGAGGAAATGGACTTTGTGGGCCACGCGTGTATACGAACGCTACTCCTACAATTATGGACGGGGAGACAGCTTGACTTTGGTTCTTTTGAGTGCTGAATGTTATGGTTTTTTAGCAGTTCTGTTGTTTTAGAAAACTTAAGTCTCAGCCCATTTCTCAGAAGTGGTATTTGTATGCCGGTGCGTTTGCACAGTGGTAATTGTTCGATACTGACTGTGTTTAACCATCAGCTTTATTGAACTACTGCTCTACAACGCTTCAGTATAGCGCCCCCGCCGGTTGGACTTACACAGTCACACAGTCATACACACAGTCGTCTGCTGTTAATGGCCTCATCAATACACGACAGTAACATCATTTTAGTGGCCTTTTTAGAAACCAGTTTATTAGGTGCGTGACTTTTAACCATTACACATGTGTTCTAGAAACGTGAAGTCTTGTAATTATGCAACAACAGCAGCTTTGGTCTGACTAGAAGACAGAGGTTGGAGAGGGCGTGTCTTCAGGGACCACGCTGACCTGCTGGTCCAGGATGGTTTGGACCTGGAGCTGATTTAGGTCACTAAGAGGATCCTTCTGGATTGCTGCTGAACTGGTCCCAGCGACGCTCCGGTTCCTAGCAGCATGAACCTTTCAGCAGGAACTGCTGACGGGTTGGACATCTGTCAGTCATCGCTGAGATGCGCCATGGCGCCGAACCAGCTCCCTAACATAGTCAGTTTTATATGAATCTAACATGTCACTGAAAGTTTGGTTGGTGAGAATTGATGTGACTAATGTCTGCCGCGGCTCTGACACCTGGTTAAATTCAGAATCACCTTGTAAATTCTCCTCCATACCTTCAAAGCCCTCAACAACCCGCCCCCCCTACTTGTCTGATCTAAACTGTACCTGCACCCCCACTGGCTCTCTCTGGTGCTTCCTCCTGTCTCAGCACCACCAACTCGGGACCTCCCTCCACCTGACCTCTGTAATACTGACTCTGTACCCCAGTTCAAAACCAGACTCAGAACACATCTGTGTCAAACTGCATACGATGTCTCCTTTTATTTTATTATATTTTACTATGATTTGATGTTCTCATTCAATTATAAAGTGTCTTTGAGTACCGTGAAAGACCCTGTTAAATAAAATGTATTGTTAGTATCTAGATAAGGATTTTATTCAACGTAATCGTTCAGTCTTATATCGAGTTTCCTACAGGATTAGCAGGACTCCAGGAAGTTCTCCAATGATGGAAGTCTCTCCACATGGTTGCGACGATTCAACCTGCACTGACTATTTTTCATTTTTTATTCTCATGTGGGTTTTTATGTTGGACTAACTATTCTTAGTTTTGGTTAATTATTACAAGCACTGACTGGTGGACTTGTGGGAGTGATGGTCAGAACGTATCCTCACACTGATCTGCGGTGTGCGCACAGTTTTGAACTGAATTTTTTGTGTTGACAAGATTTGCGCACAAAGATTTATGATAAAATCCAGCAGCTGCAGGTTTGAGGAAGAGGAAAGTCATGTGCTTCAGGAGGATTTTTAGTCTAATGTTTCCAAGCATGAAACCTCTCGTGGCCATCTGCAGGTTTTTCTGACATGAAGGTAGTTCAACATCTTGCTGCAGCGCTTTTCCGCTGAGATGATACAACTGACTCAGATATGTTCACTTTGGTGGTATGATGTCACTGACAGCTGTGACATCACCACCCACTATGGCTGATGGGATAATCTACTCACAGACAAGGGACAGACGACAAAATCAGAGAAAAGAGATGCTTTAGCCCTTAATCTGACAAGCTCCTCCCCCTCATGTGCACACACACAAAGAGAATCTGTTAAACAAAAACAGATTAAGATTATTTTTGCATATGTGGTGGGAAAAAAAAGCTGGGAGGGTTTTTTTTTTTTTTTAAATCTATTCCCTGACTGGCTAACTTTAGGTCACCATAGCAACAGAGGATAGCTCAGTGGGACTCATCTCATCCTTAACATCCTAAAATATGTATTATGTTTAGTGCTGATGCAGAAACCTGACTGCAACGGGTCTCAGTCCCTGGACCCCTGGAGGCCCTGGAGATCCCTCAGGACCACTATGTTCGGCCTGTGTTTTTCTTTGTTTTGGGGCTGGTGTTCAGTCACGGCTAGAATTAAAAAGAGAAAGGTGTTAGGTAAATGTGCAATAACTGGCAACTTTGTCATTCAAAGAGCTCGAGGTTTGTAATGTAAATGACAACAATGAAATGGTAAGGCAAGAAGTTGAACCTTTCCTGCAAACCGCAGTTCAAGTTAATTTGTTATCAAGTCAGTGGATAGTGTGGCGTTGTGGCATATAAAATAACGTTAAATGATTTAAATAATAGATTGATGTGACGCCACATAACTGGGAAACATTTTCCCTCAGAGCCCCTCAGTCAGAAGCAAGATCCAACACCAAGCACCAGTCCAGAGTGGGCCGGTGGGATCGCTCATGGAGAGAATATTATTAGGATTAATATCATGAAGAGTGTGGCAGACCAGGGGCCTCATGTACAAAGTGTTCACGGATTTCATTACAAATCTTTGTGCAGAAATCTTGCCAATGCAAGAATAAGTTCAAATGTTCAAAACTCTGCGTTCGCCCAAAATCATGCACGTTTCAATTGAACATCTCCATCAACTTGAAATTGAACCCAGATGGGTGAACACAACGCTGCTCCCCGTCTCCTTCCTCAGGTAGATCAATATCTATTTGAATATGAAAATGACAATAAATGTCCACAAAAAAAAACATTGATCCAAAAAAGGAATTTGAAAAGACAAAAGCATTAACCGTGAGATGGAGACACTGCTGTAAGAAGTTGAGTTCCAGAAAAATAATTTATTTGATGACGTTTCCGAAAAGAAAACAGTGTAGGTGCTGTGGTTGTGTTGACCGCATTGCATTATGGGTGTTGTTGTTCCTTTGTATTGTTCCGTGAGTTGTGGGTTCATCGTCTTCTTACAGATTTGATAATGTTCATGTTCAGGTTGGTATACTTTTACCCTCCTTTAATATGTTTGTGAGTGGGTGAATTTCACCCCCTCCCTCTGCGACACCAGTGTTAGCTGGCGGAGCCCGCCGTCGGGTTTTAAAGACTGCAAGTTGCACACTTCCGGGGTATAATGTCTGGTGGTGGTCACATAAGGAATTAAATGAATGGGTGACTTTATGTATACATTTTGGTATTGCTACGGAGGAGGGCCTTGCGTAATGGGCTCGACGAAGATTGCGCTCCTTGTCACGCAGGTGTGGGATTGTTTATTCTTGTTTGTCATGGCTTTGTTTTCACACTACCACCCGTTTCTGTAATGTTGAGAGCTGGGACATGTGGTGAGGTACCCACTATTTCATGTCTCATTTCCATTATTCCATCAGTTCATTCACCTGCTATTTGTTACTTACCGGGAGATAGGAACCGCACTGCCCTGTCGCTCCAACGCGGAAGCGCGCGCCGCTGAGGAGCTGTATGTTAATTATCCACCAGAGGGGCGGGGCCGGGAGATCATCGACAACCGGGGGTGATGTGTGTTTGTAAATATTTATTTGCTAATCATATTGTACATTACTTTGTCTTTCTGTTGCTTGGCTTTAGTTTTGAATATTCCCTTGTGTAATTTTATGTAGTAATCATTTCATTTTGTATATGTTTATTTTTCTTGAGATTGTGTGAAATGGCGTACACCCCTGGCGATGGTATGACCCAATTTGTCAATTAGCCAGGGGTGTGTCTATTTAAGCGGCTGAAACCAGTCTGTTAGGGCAAGGTGGAGAGAGAGAGGAGTGAAATGCTTGATGTGAGGCCTGTTTGGACAGTATTTTATGGATTCTGTAAACTGAAGTAAGAAAATAAATCACTAGCAGTACTACTGGAGAAGTTTCATCCTTTTCATGCACGTTCCTGGATTACTTGCAAGCGGTGGGACTATCTCCTCTTGGTGGACAAAGCAAGGTGGCTTTGTCACATTTTGGTCTCAGAAGTGGGATTGTGCAGCCAAGAGACCAATTAAGTAACGCAAGACAAAGAAGATGGCAACCAGACGCCAGCGAAAGGATGTTCCAGTGGAAACTACGGACCCTGAGGAGGACCCTATCGAAGCAGGGGAGGGTGCCCAAGCAGCTGCCGGGCCACCAGTCACCGACATGGACCTACTCGGCTTGCGGCAGCTCCTGGAAAAAACCCTGCAAGCCCAAGAGAGGGAGGCGTACAAGCAGGAACAGCGGTGGAGAAGTGTTCAAACCCAGCTGAATCAGTTCCGGGAGGACTTGGACGCAGAGAGACCAAGTAAAGCAAGACAGCAGTCTGACTTGTCATCACCTCCGCTGAGTCCAACCACCCGTACCCGACCACCGAGGGGGACTTCAGCAGCAACAGCTTCGACCTCGGCAGCAGCCGCCACAGCGTCAACCTCAGCAGCCAACCTGGGCGCCCCGGGCCCACCCCCAGCCATGAGGACTCCAGCAGCACCGGTAGCAGCCCCAGCAGCCTGGTCCGGGTCAGCCATCCCTAAATTTGTGGAAGGAGAGGACATTGAGCAGTATCTCACCACATTTGAAAGGTTGGCAGGGGCGTATCGTTGGCACCGGGAGGACTGGGCAGTTTTTCTGGTGCCGTATCTGGCTGGGAAGGCTCGCAGCGCTTACGTCGCAATGGACAGTGGTGATGCTATGGACTATGACCTTGTGAAGGAGGCCATCCTACACAAGTATGAGATTAATGAGGAGGTGTACCGGAGGAGGTTTCGCGAACCGGACGTCATACCAGGAGAAACGCCCCGGGAATTTTACACTCGACTCAAGGATTTATTGCAAAAGTGGATTAGACCGGCAACTAAGTCGGTTGAAGAAATCACAGAGATTCTGATTTTGGAGCAATTCTTTCGCAACCTTGCTCCCGAAATTAGAGTCTGGGTCAAAGAACACAACCCCAGCTCTGGCCAGGAGGCAGCCATTCTCGTGGAGAACTTCGTAGCGGCCCGGCGGGGCCACAAGAACTTTCGCCAGGAGCCATATTTTAGACAAGGTTCCCGAGGTCAAAGTGAGTACTCTGACCGGGGTGGTAGACCAAAGACCGAGTTTAATAATGTCCCTGTCAAACGAACCTTTACGCCAACCAAGGTTACAAATACCCCAGAGAGGCGGTTCAGTGGCCCTGTAGTATGCTATCACTGTGGTCAGGAGGGCCATATAAAGCCTGTCTGTCCAAATAGGAAGCCAAAGACCACCAGTCAGAGTTGTACTCCGCTAGTGGAGGGGGTCAACAGGGGTAGTGAAGCCGCGTTGCCAACCACCAGGGTTAAGATTAATGGGAGGGATGTTATGGCTTTGCTGGATACCGGGAGCACTCAGACCTTAGTTCAACCTCACCTAGTGGAGAAGCGAGATATGGTGCCGAACGGATTGATGAGGGTGGTGTGTGTTAATGGGGATGAACATTCATATCCTACTGCAGAGGTGTATTTGGAGGTGAAGGATCAGACTTACCAGATGATGGTTGGGGTGGTAGAACGGCTTAGTCATCCGGTTGTGATAGGCCATGACATTCTAGTGCTGCCAGAACTGATGCAGGACAATAAACCACAGTGCATGGTGGTTGCCCGGTCACAGAGTAAAGCACAGGCCCCAGCAGGTGAGTCCGCTGTCCAGGACACCCTCAGAGAGCTACCTTTTGCAGACACCCCCATCACTCCCCCTAGGCAACTAAGGCCACGGAAAACAAAAAGGCAAGGCAAGCTAGCAGGCACCCCAGAAGAGCATAAGAAACAAACAGCTTTAACGGCAGAGGATGGGTGGGAACAGTTGCCGGAAAATTTTGGGAAGTTGCAGCGAGGGGATCCCACATTAACCAAATTATATGACAAACTGACTAAGATTAATGGAGAACCCACAGGGATAGCACCCACACTTACAGGGGAGGGCTACCATTTACAGGATGGGTTGCTTTACCATCAACCAGGAGAGGGTAGAGCAGAACAGCTAGTGGTTCCCAAAGCTTTAAGGGAGCAGGTGTTGGCTATGGGACATGGTATCCCATGGGCAGGGCATCTCAGAGGTCTGAAAACTTTTGAAAGGATAGCAGCTCGGTTTCATTGGCCAGGATTTTATAGTGATGTTCATGAGTACTGTAAAGCGTGTCCCGAGTGTCAAGTTACCAGCAATCGGAAGAGTAGTCCATATCCCCTTCAGCCACTACCAATTATTGAAGTACCGTTCTCCCGAATTGCTATGGACATTGTAGGACCACTTGAGAGGACTCAGGCCGGACATAAATATATCCTCGTTCTATGTGATTATGCCACCCGATATCCAGAAGCCTTCCCCATGCGTAAGATCACAGCACGTCCAATAGCACAAGCCCTGCTACATCTTTTCTCCCGCGTAGGCATTCCAAAAGAAATTATTACTGACCAAGGCACGGCGTTCCTGTCAAAAACCATGAAACAAGTATACAGTTTGCTAGGCATTAAAGGGATCCGGACCACCCCCTACCATCCACAGACTGACGGTCTAGTTGAGCGATACAACCAGACCTTGAAAAGCATGCTAAAAAAGTTTGTGGCCGCCAATGGGAAGGACTGGGACCATTGGCTACCCTACTTACTGTTTGCATACCGTGAAGTACCACAGGCATCTACAGGTTTCTCCCCCTTTGAACTTCTGTATGGTCGGCCAGTCAGGGGGCCGTTGGATGTGCTGAAAGAAACCTGGGAAGGACCTAGAACACCAGAGACCTACAGCATCCTCTCCTATGTACTGCAAATGAGGGACAAGATGGAGGAGATGACAGAGCTGGTGCAGACTAATCTGGAGCGGGCTCAGACCTACCAAAAGACTTGGTTTGATAGGTCGGCCCGACAAAGGGAGTTCACACCGGGGCAGAAAGTTCTTCTTTTGCTACCGACGACGGAGAACAAGCTGCTGGCCAGGTGGCAGGGGCCCTACATAGTGCAGCGGAAAATGGGGCCTGCCACCTATGAAATTGAGGTCCCCGGCAGAAGAAGGCCCCGCCAGATCTACCACATCAACCTGCTGAAGGAGTGGACGGAACGGACAGAGCGTTTGGGTCTTCAAAACCGGGTGCAGGCTGTGGTGGAGGACATGGACAATATAGAACAGTTTTTTCCAACAGGGCAGCCATCCCACACCCTGGACATGTCTCACCTGTCAGCTGAGCAGCAGCGGGACCTTCAGAAGATTGTACCAGAAGGATTATTTCAGGAACGGCCCGGTTTCACTACAGTGGTGGAGCATACCATTTCACTTACCGACCATACTCCAGTGCGCCAACGGATGTATCGAGTGCCAGAACGTCTTCTACCCTCCCTCAAGGCCGAAGTGGAGGAGATGCTGGCCCTTGGTGTGATCGAGAGGTCTGGCAGTGAATGGAGTAGTCCTGTGGTGCTGGTGCCGAAAAAGGATGGAACAATGCGCTTCTGCATTGACTTTCGAAGGGTGAATGCGCAGTCCCGGTTTGATGCCTACCCCATGCCAAGGCTGGAGGACGTGATTGAGCGCCTGGGGAAGGCATCATACATCACCACTCTGGACCTGTGCAAGGGATACTGGCAGGTCCCCCTGTCCAAGGAAGCCAGGCCCTACACAGCCTTCCGGACACCCCAGGGACTGTTCCAATTTCGAGTGATGCCTTTTGGACTGCAGGGTGCACCCGCTACATTTCAGAGACTCATGGACTGTGTATTGTCGGGGGTGGAGTCATTTGCGGCTGCTTACTTGGACGACATTGTGGTGTACAGCAACACCTGGGAAGAGCACCGGAGCCACCTGGGTCAAGTGTGGCAGCGGATCAAAGAAGCGGGATTAACCATTCACCCCCTGAAATGTACCATTGCCAAAGAGGAAGTACAGTACCTGGGACATGTGCTTGGTCGGGGTGAAATCCGTCCACAAAGAGACAAGGTACAGGCGGTGCGGGACTGTCCACGGCCCAAAACCAAGAAGGAGGTCAGGTCCTTTTTGGGGCTGGCCGGCTGGTATCGCCGCTTTGTGCCGAACTTTGCGGCTAGAGCAGCACCTTTGTCGGACCTTACCAGAAAGTCTGGGTCCTCTCAGATTACATGGGGGGAACAGCAAGAGAACGCATTCCAGGACTTAAAAAATGCTCTCTGTAAGGATCCAGTTTTGCAGAGCCCAGACTTTACTGAACCTTTCACGGTTCAGACCGATGCCTCAGGCATCGGTCTGGGAGCCGTCCTGCTGCAAGGGACGGGGGACGATCAGAGGCCAGTGGCGTACATCAGCCGTAAACTGTTCCCCAGAGAAACCCGGTATGCAGCTGTGGAGTTGGAGTGCCTGGCTGTGAAATGGGCATTGGACTCTCTGAAGTACTATCTTATAGGTCGTGACTTCACACTGGAGACGGATCATCGAGCCTTGCAATGGTTGGGCCGAATGAAGGACTCTAATGCCCGGATTACACGTTGGTTCTTGGCCCTTCAACCTTACCGCTTTACGGTGCGACATATTGGGGGGAAACAGAACCCAGTAGCCGACTTTTTGTCTCGCCACATCGGTGGCGAGACTTCTGAGGGGGAAGGATATGTGAGTGGGTGAATTTCACCCCCTCCCTCTGCGACACCAGTGTTAGCTGGCGGAGCCCGCCGTCGGGTTTTAAAGACTGCAAGTTGCACACTTCCGGGGTATAATGTCTGGTGGTGGTCACATAAGGAATTAAATGAATGGGTGACTTTATGTATACATTTTGGTATTGCTACGGAGGAGGGCCTTGCGTAATGGGCTCGACGAAGATTGCGCTCCTTGTCACGCAGGTGTGGGATTGTTTATTCTTGTTTGTCATGGCTTTGTTTTCACACTACCACCCGTTTCTGTAATGTTGAGAGCTGGGACATGTGGTGAGGTACCCACTATTTCATGTCTCATTTCCATTATTCCATCAGTTCATTCACCTGCTATTTGTTACTTACCGGGAGATAGGAACCGCACTGCCCTGTCGCTCCAACGCGGAAGCGCGCGCCGCTGAGGAGCTGTATGTTAATTATCCACCAGAGGGGCGGGGCCGGGAGATCATCGACAACCGGGGGTGATGTGTGTTTGTAAATATTTATTTGCTAATCATATTGTACATTACTTTGTCTTTCTGTTGCTTGGCTTTAGTTTTGAATATTCCCTTGTGTAATTTTATGTAGTAATCATTTCATTTTGTATATGTTATTTTCTTGAGATTGTGTGAAATGGCGTACACCCCTGGCGATGGTATGACCCAATTTGTCAATTAGCCAGGGGTGTGTCTATTTAAGCGGCTGAAACCAGTCTGTTAGGGCAAGGTGGAGAGAGAGGAGTGAAATGCTTGATGTGAGGCCTGTTTGGACAGTATTTTATGGATTCTGTAAACTGAAGTAAGAAAATAAATCACTAGCAGTACTACTGGAGAAGTTTCATCCTTTTCATGCACGTTCCTGGATTACTTGCAAGCGGTGGGACTATCTCCTCTTGGTGGACAAAGCAAGGTGGCTTTGTCACAATGTTTGTATTTTAACAATCAACACCAAAACTGAAGGTAGACAACAATGTTTCTCCTCAATCGAGAAACTGGGGCTCATTTCACTTTGCTTACATATGTATTATAAAATCATAAAGCTGGCTTGGTAACCACGTTCTGAGTCTAACAACATGCAGAGGATGTTTTCTCTCTCATAAGTGAAGCAATGTGAACAGCATGAAAATGTAGGAGCTGGACTAAAATAGAAATATCCAGCATCTTACAACATACTGGGGAAATTATACGTAGTCGCTGCTCTCATATATGACACAGTATGTGAACAGCGTGAGCCTAAATTTAACCCTTGAAGCAACACAGTCTGACTTCAGAAATAAAGACTCATTGTACCAACGTGAAAATCTACTTGGAAATGTGAAAACGTAAAAGTGTTGCAGCGGCAGGAGGAGCGACCGGCCTCCATCATCGGAGAAACGCCTTCTGGAGTCCTGCAGCAGCTGCGGCGACTCCACATACAACTCTGAAAGTCCAGAAACGTTCAATTAAGTGTCACATTAATTCGTACCAACCAAACGCTTAGTGACATGTTAGTTTAACTTTAAAACAACAACTTTAAGGGCCGGTTCTACAAATTGTTTGTTCAGACACAGTTATGGGATGTTTGAAGGATCTGGGTTTTAATTCTGTTACTTGGAACCAGACCGTCGCTGGGTCCAGTTCAGCAGAGATCCAGAAAGATCCTCTGGGTGACCTACACCATCTGATGATCCAGTCTTCATCCTGGACCAGCAGACCAGCGTGGCCCCTGAAGACTCCTCCCTCCAGACTCTTTAATGTTTTTCTAGTTGTGCCGAAGCTTCCACAGTCAACCAATTACATCACTTTACACAGTCATTTATAGGAAATGTATATAATTGTCTAACCTTGAAATTTTATAACTGATCTGATGTGACTCAATTAATCTGATCATCAAAAGGGTTTTCTTCATCTCATTTCATCTAATGAAATGTGTTCCTCACAACCATCATTGATGTGTTTTTACATCTTCATGAGACTCAAACAGAGAAAACTCATCAGTTTGGATTCATGCTGGAATCACTGTAAGACATTTCTGTGGGAACATCAGATGCGGTTTTCTTTAGTTGTTCATATTTAAATACTAAGTTTTTTTCCAAACCCCTCTTAACTTCAGGAGATCTAGTGGAGCATCATATTCTGGTGAATAAAAGCGAGTTTCACTACTTTATTGTTGGATACCGTCAACTGATAAAATCTGCATGGTTGTATGCATAAATCCACGAAAAGTTAATTATTGAACATCCCAATATGTGCTTAGACAATGGCGTGTGCACGTTTTTAGTGCACTGCACTCTTTGTACATTCAATTCAATTCAATTCAATTCAATTTTATTTATATAGCGTCTACTAAACACAAGTTGTCTCTAGGATCTTTCCAGAGACCAGAACATGACCCCCGAGCAATTATTACATAAACAGCGGCAGGTAAAAACTCCCCTAGTGGAAGAAAAATCTTAAGCCAAACAGTGGCAGGAAAAACTCCCCTTTAAGAGGGAAGAAACCTTGAGCAGGACCTGGATCATAAGGGGGGACCCTCCTGCTGAAGACCAGCCGGGTAGAGCAAGAAATAAGAAAGAATAGAGACATAGAGACACCGTCAAAGGTACAAGATAGGATACAATAGTAACTATCATCAGTAGTCCAATTAGACTTCTGTGAATATGGGTGATATTTGGATAGACGGTGATCCAAGGGGATGAGGACTGCAGGTCGGGATGTCAGCAAGTATCTAACAGACATCCATACAGACAGGTGGAGGCAGACACTGGGATGGTCAGAGGTGGAACTGCAGGTCAGCAAGCAGCTCCTGAGGTTCTGGTCTGCAGGACATGCAAAGAAGAGGAAAAGAAGGGCCAGACAAGCACAAAAAACTACCAGAACAATGGACCACAATTAAGTTTATGAGATACTGTTAATAAATGAGGGTTGAGGTGAAGAAGAGACAGAGAAGGCAAAGAGAACCAGAGAAGGTGAAAGGCACCACTCAGTGGATCATGTTGGTGCCCCCCTGCAGCAGAGGCCTATAACAGCATATCTACACCGAAGCTGTTTAAGATGAGCTGCTCTAGTCTGGTCCTGCAGCTGCAGCTTTGACTACTGGCCCTGACACATTAAGGTACTAAATGTACACTAACTATATGCTTTATTAAACAGAAATGTTTTAAGTTTAGTTTTAAAGGTGGAGGTGGTGTCAGCCTCCTTCACCCAAACTGGAAGTTGGTTCCATAGTGATGGTTCCTGATAACAGAAGACCCGTCCTCCAGATCTACATCTGGATCTTCTAGGAACTACGAGTAAACCTGCACCCTGAGAACGGAGAGCTCTATTAGGAACGTACGGTTCTATCAGGTCTTGCAAATATCGGGGCGCTAGGCCATTTTGGACTTTATATGCCAGTAATAAAATGTTGAATTGGATTCTAAATTTTCCGGGGAGCCGATGGAGGGAAGCTAAAACTGGAGAGACGTGGTCTCTCTTGTTGGTTCCTGTCAGCACTCGCGCTGCTGCATTTTGGATCATCTGGAGGATCTTCAGAGAATTACTTGGACATCCAGCCAACAACACGTTACAGTAATCTAGTCTAGAAGATACGAACGCATGAATTAGTTTTTCAGCATCACTCTGCGAGAGGATGCTCCTGATCTTTGCGATATTACGGAGGTGGAAAAACGCGGTTTTACAAACCTGATTAATCTGCTGTTTAAATGACAAATCCTGATCGAATATAACGCCAAGGTTTCGCACAATTTTACTGGAGGCCATCGCAACACCATCTAATCCCTTCCTAAGCTGTTTGGGACCACAAACAACAACTTCTGTTTTATCAGAATTTAGTAGCATCTTTATAGACAAATACAGCTGCGTATCATCAGCATAACAATGAAAATGAATGCAGTGGTTCCGGATAAAACTTCCTACATGAGGCTCCTGCTCTCTATGAAAAGTGTCCTGAGATGCATTTATGAAACTGATTTGAGCAGAAGGTTCTGTAAAAAAAGGGAGATTTGTGCTGAGATTTGTGACCTTTTTAAAAATGTGATGTAGTGTCAGACGCAGAGCCGGGAGCCAGTAGTGATGAGGGGATTGAAGGCCAGCTGTTACTTCCAATATAACCGCTTTCTATGCCCAAACGATAGTAGTGGCCAATTATAATTTTATCATTAAAAGTAAGAGGGTAAATACAAAAAAAAACCCACACAACTAAAAGGGAATAGGATGAAAGTAATATTATATAAGCCTGTATATTTTGTCATTGAAAATATCTTAATTCATTAAGTCAAGTACAGGTACAGGGGCGTGTAGAGAAGCTGGAGGAAGTGTGAAAGGGACAACAGAGTCCACTCAGAGACAGAGTAGAGAGGCAGCAGCTCGACAGCAGAACCCTGAACCAGGAATGAGATAGATGAAGATTACTTGGTCACAGCATAGACATATTTTCTTATCATTCCTCATCAAACCCTTAATATTGCTATACCAAAATTTCTCAATAGCCTCAAGTGGCTGACTTACTGATTTACTTACTGATACATCCGTCGCTGCTCCTTTA
>CM026212.1:54978-82478 GCA_014839995.1 Xenentodon cancila | reverse complement strand
GGATGGATGGATGGATGGATGGATGGATGGATGGATGGATGGATGGATGGATGGATGGATGGATGGATGGATGGATGGAATAATTGAAGCATTTCATTGTCTCTACAGCATTAATATTTTTCCTGTTGATATTGAAATATATTTGTACTTGTCTGACTACGTACCTGTCTGACCACGTACCCGTCTGACTACGTACCCGTCTGACTACGTACCCGTCTGACCACGTACCCGTCTGACCACGTACCCGTCTGACTACGTACCCGTCTGACCACGTACCCGTCTGACCACGTACCCGTCTGACTACGTACCCGTCTGACCACGTACCCGTCTGACTACGTACCTCCTTGACAATTTGCTTGACTACCTCCCTATCTGACTACATACCCATCTGACCACTGATTATGCATCTGTCTAACTTTAGGGCGGCTGATTGTGACCATCTGGGTCATTGTGTCTCCTTCTAACTCCAAACAGAAGTACACCTTGAAGGTAAAGTCTTTATGCCTCAAATAATGACATCAAGCTTTCAGTTATTCCTTTCCTGACAGGAGGTAATTTTCACCTTCATTTTGGGCATAAAATTGTGTGCAACTCTTCAGGAGCATGATCAGCTGACTGCAGAGAATAACCAAAATCAAGGTGCTAATCACATGTTTGTTTATGTACAGGTGAGTCATGACAGCTTACCTGAACAACTGATTGCTGAGTCCATACGGAAGAAGAGTCGGTCCATGCACTTGTCACCTCAGCAGCTCCGCCTCTGTGTCCAAGAATACCAGGGCCAGTACATTCTTAAGGTACTCCTGTCTAATTAACCTGCAGTTCCACCTCTGACCATCCCAGTGTCTGCCTTCACCTGTCTGTATGGATGTCTGTTGGATACTTGCTGACATCCCGACCTGCAGTCCTCATCCCCTTGGATCCCCGTCTATCCATATATCACCCATATACACAGAAGTCTAATTGGACTACTGATGATAGTTACTATTGTATCCTGTCGTGCCTTGTATCCTGTACCTTTGACGGTGTCTCTATGTCTCTATTCGTTCTTATTTCTTGCTCTACCGACTGGTCTTCAGCAGGAGGCTCCCCCCTCATGATCCAGGTCCTGGTCCAGGTTTCTTACCCTTATGATCCAGGTCCTGGTCCAGGTTTCCTCCCACTTATGATCCAGGTCCTGGTCCAGGTTTTTTCCCCCTCATGATCCAGGTCCTGGTCCAGGTTTCTTCCCTCTTAAAGGGGAGTTTTTCCTGCCACTGTTTGGCTTAAGGTTTTTCTTCCACTAGGGGCGTTTTTACCTGCCACTGTTTATGTAATAATTGCTTGGGGGTCATGTTCTGGGTCTCTGGAAAGCGCCTAGAGACAACTTGTGTTGTAATAGACGCTATATAAATAAAATTGAATTGAATGTGCATCAACTGTCTCATAACCTGTTTGTTTCACGTGTCTCCGTCTGATGAACATCTCTCTTTCATGTTTCATGGTTCTGATGGGCTCACAACACTCAATTTCAGACTAGTTAGAGTTCACACCAGCGTGTCACAAACAGTCTGAGGCAGGAAAACGCAAATCTGGCATTGTGGTAAAATCCGGCACAAAAACTGGCAGGATTGGGACTTGGCACACCCCTACTAAAACCAGCAGGACTGGAAAAGTGACCCCACCCCTACTAAAACCAGGAGGACTGGAAAGACCCACTCCTACTAAAACCAGCAGGACTGGAAAAGTGACCCCACCCCTACTTAAACCAGGGGGACTGGGAAAGTGACCCCACCCCTACTAAAATCAGAAAAACTGGGAAAGCGGACCCCACTCCTACCAAAAACAGGACTGGGAAGACCCACCCCACCCCCTCTAAAATCAAGAGGACTGGAAATACCCACCTCACCCCTACTTAAACCAGGAGGCCTTGGGTAGCACATCCCACCCATACTAAAACCAGGACCGGGAAGACCCACCCCACCCCTACTAAAACCAGGAGGACTGGAAAGACCCACTCCTACTAAAACCAGCAGGACTGGAAAAGTGACCCCACCCCTACTTAAACCAGGGGGACTGGGAAAGTGACCCCACCCCTACTAAAATCAGAAGAACTGGGAAAGCGGACCCCACTCCTACCAAAAACAGGACTGGGAAGACCCACCCCACCCCCTCTAAAATCAAGAGGACTGGAAATACCCACCTCCCCCCTACTTAAACCAGGAGGCCTTGGGTAGCACATCCCACCCATACTAAAACCAGGACCGGGAAGACCCATCCCACCTCTACTAAAACCAGGAGGATTGGTAAGACCCATCCCACCCCTAATAAAACCAGGACTGGAAAGACCCACCCCACCCCCTCTAAAATCAAGAGGAGTGGGAAGACCTTTCATATCCCCACTAAAAGTAGGATTGGCAAGTCCTACCCCACCCCTACTAAAACTAGGTCTGGGAAAACCCACACCACCCTCTCTAAAACCAGGAGGACTGGGAAAGCTCACCCCACCCCTACTGAAACCAGGAGGACTGGGAAAGTGACCCCACCCCTACTAAAACCAGCAGGACTGGGAAGACCCACCCCACCTTTACTAAAACCAGGAGTACTGGTAAGACCCATCCCACCCCTACTAAAACCAGCAGGTCTGGGAAGACACACCCACCCCTACCAAAACCAGCAGCACTGGAAAAGTGACCCCACCCCTACTAAAACCAGGATGACTGGGAAGACGCACACCACCCCCACACTACAATGGAAGCCTTGGTCCAACTAGAAGACACAGAAGAGTTTGGAGGGAAAGGAATTTTTTCTTCATGAGGCTCCTAAAAGACGCACAAACATAACCTCATTTTGGACTGTACATGTCCCTCTCTCTGAGAACACTCCCAGCAGCCAAAGGGTCTCAGGATGCAGGTGGTGGAACTCCTAACAAAAGGTGCTGTACAGGGAAGTAATCTAAAACTAAATCCAAAATGGCCTCAAACAAAAATAGCAAACACGATAGAAAAAAAGCAGAATATTGAATTGATTGTGCAAAACAGATGGACCAGCAGGGAGGAAGACAAGACATTATATACACTCACAATAGCTAACGACACAATCATGGTCAATTGGAACAAAGGAAATGTCCTACAAGAGCTAATGTCACAAGGACACAGTTCACACACACTTCTTACATGTGGGATGAATTCGATTGTCAACCTCTAGTGCCGAGTCAACCATCGATGCAGACTCAACCGCTAGTGCCGAGTCAACAACTAGTGCCGAGTGAACCATCGATGCAGAGTCAACCACTAGTGCTGAGAGAACCATCGATGCAGAGTCAATCACTGATGCCTAGTCAACCACTAGTGCTGAGTGAATCATTAATGCCTAGTCAACCACTAGTGCTGAGTCAACCACTAGTGCCGAGTGAACCATTGATGCAGAGTCAACCACTAATGCCTAGTCAACCACTAGTGCTGAGTGAACCACCAGTGCCAAGTCAACCACTAGTGCTGAGTGAACCACCAGTGCCAAGTCAACCACTAGTGGCGAGTCAACCACTAATGCCTAGTCAACCACTAGTGCCTAGTCAACCACTAGTGCTGAGTCAACCACTAATGCCTAGTCAACCACTAGTGCTGAGTCAACCACTAGTGGCGAGTCAACCACTAATGCCTAGTCAACCACTAGTGGCGAGTCAACCACTAATGCCTAGTCAACCACTAGTGCCTAGTCAACCACTAGTGCTGAGTGAACCACCAGTGCCAAGTCAACCACTAGTGGCGAGTCAACCACTAATGCCTAGTCAACCACTAATGCCTAGTCAACCACTAATGCCTAGTCAACCACTAGTGCTGAGTCAACCACTAGTGGCGAGTCAACCACTAATGCCTAGTCAACCACTAATGCCTAGTCAACCACCAGTGCCTAGTCAACCACTAGTGCTGAGTCAACCACTAATGCCTAGTCAACCACTAGTGCTGAGTCAACCACTAGTGGCGAGTCAACCATCGATGCAGACTCAACCGCTAGTGCCGAGTCAACAACTAGTGGCGAGTCAACCATCGATGCAGACTCAACCGCTAGTGCCGAGTCAACAACTAGTGCCGAGTCAACAACTAGTGCCGAGTGAACCATCGATGCAGAGTCAACCACTAGTGCTGAGAGAACCATCGATGCAGAGTCAATCACTGATGCCTAGTCAACCACTAGTGCTGAGTGAATCATTAATGCCTAGTCAACCACTAGTGCTGAGTCAACCACTAGTGCCGAGTGAACCATTGATGCAGAGTCAACCACTAATGCCTAGTCAACCACTAGTGCTGAGTGAACCACCAGTGCCAAGTCAACCACTAGTGCTGAGTGAACCACCAGTGCCAAGTCAACCACTAGTGGCAAGTCAACCACTAATGCCTAGTCAACCACTAGTGCTGAGTCAACCACTACTGCCTAGTCAACCACTAGTGCTGAGTCAACCACTAGTGGCGAGTCAACCACTAATGCCTAGTCAACCACTAGTGCCTAGTCAACCACCAGTGCCAAGTCAACCACTAGTGGCGAGTCAACCACTAGTGCCTAGTCAACCACTAGTGCTGAGTCAACCACTAATGCCTAGTCAACCACTAGTGCTGAGTCAACCACTAGAGCTGAAACAACCACTAGTGCTGAGTGAACAATCGATGCAGAGTCAACCACTAGTGCTGAGTGAACCACTAATGCCTAGTCAACCACTAATGCCTACTCAACCACTAGTGCCTAGTCAACCACTAGTGCTGAGTGAACCATCGGTGGAGAGTCAACCATTAATGCCTCACACTACTTTTCTAGGACACACTGAGAGACAGTCTATACGACAATGGTAAAGGTCCCAACCCCCCTGATGTACCAGCTACCAGAAACCTGCTAATACAAACCAACTTCGTGTTGTTGCTGGCTAAGACTATAAAGGTTGTTCTTGTAAGACTGGACAATTGGTTGTAAATTACAGAGTGTGTTCAGCTGGTCACTAAATTTGCTGTAGTGTTGTCAGGACCTTTTCATGATGGAGAACCTGCTGTCAGGAAGTTCTCAGAGCTTGTCTCACAGGGTCTAAATGTGGAGTTCTTTGTATGTTTGCTTCATACTGCTTGACCTGCTCATCTGCTTCGCCTCTCTGTGTGGCCTCCAGGTGTGCGGCTGTGATGAGTACCTGTTGGAGAAGTTTCCTCTTAGTCAGTACAAGGTAATGATTTTTGGGCCACAACTCCTGGTATGGACTGGTAAAACATGCACATCACATGACAGCACAGAGGATTTCACATTCCTTTAAATGAAGACTTTATTGATTAACTATTGGTACACCTCTAGAGGAGAACTTACCAATAATTACAACTGTTGACAGAGTTCCTGGAAACCTCTTTAATTCTGGTTTGATTTGTGTCTTGTGTCTCCAAGTTTAATCTGGTTTAATATATTTAATCCAATCACTGAGAGACACGAGTCTAAAAATGTTCAAAAATATATATTTACACTGTTTTCATCACCAAGTGGAAACAGTTTTTGTCTCAACTGTCTCACCGAATCTTCCATGTGTGGGTTGCAGTACATCCGCTCGTGCATCATTGTGGGACGTCTTCCTCACCTGATGCTGGTGTCCAAAGACAGTCTCTACTCTCAGCTTCCTGCCTCTGGCTTCGTCACACCTTCCTACAGGTAAGACAGTTGTTAACATCTGTGGCACAGTTATGACTTCCAGGAGCAGGTATAGGAGTGATCCTGGTATCCAGGTGACATATGGTGCTTGTGTTCCAGTCGTCGGACTCCTCAACCATCTCCCTGTCCAGGAGGAGGAGATGGTTCTCAACCTCGTTCCCTCTGGGCTTTCAACACTCTTCTGAGAATCCGACTCCTCTGCGCTACCTACGTCAACGTCAACATCAGGGACATTGACAAGGTTACAGTCTCTAATCTCTCTCCACAGTCTCTGCTGTCCTTTCTCAGCCTGTGCTGTCTGTCCTCCATCTTAATTGTCTGTCCTCAATTGCCTTTTTGTCTTTCCTCTGCCTGTTCCAAGCCTCCATTGTAAAGCTGTGTCCTCCACCCTGGTGTCCTCATCAAGTGTGATTGGTCCCAGTTCAGGTAGTGTCTGTCTGTGCTGATGTAGAGTTAGGGTTTAGCACTTTGTGCTGATCTATGTGTGGTCTTCAGTCTGTTACAAGTTTCCTATGTGCGCTGTTTGTAGATTAGACCCCAGTTTCATTCCTGGATGATGAATGCCTGCTTAACACTGGTCCGTGTAAATGTGAAGCGTGTTATTGTCTCTCCGGATCATGAACATGAGTTGAGGGGAGAGAAGACGACTCCAAAAGTGTTATCGAGTGGAATTGCGTAACATGACGGCTCACTGTTTGTCTGGTCAGCGTCACCAACATCAGAAGAGCTGGATGATGCAGGAGATGGAGGGGTGGAGGATCCCTGCTGGATAACAAGTGTCTTCCTGTGCTGCAAAAATATGAGCATGTTTGTTGACCACTTTCTGAGGTTCTTCAGTTTGTTAAAGACCCTACTTTCAAAGTCGCAGTCTGTCATTTTAATAACCAATTGCAGATTATGGTTCTGTAATAAGCTGATTTATGATGTCCACAGCTCTGAGGATGAGGAGCTTGCGGACATCCTCGTCTTGTTATCAACGAACCCCACCCACCAGACCCCCACATCACTTCTGTTTACATTAGACCTGACCTGCGATTAAGTATACCCTCAGAGGCGAGTTATGGGCGGTGCCAACTCGACATGCCACCTCGTGTCGGTTAACTTAGAAAAGGCAGGCGACATGCTAGATTCAGCACAGTTTACCACGGGGTATGTAAAAGGGTGTGTCTGATGTGATTGGTTGGCCTTATCCGTCAGAAAAACTGTGAAGAATGTGTGAACTTTGATTTCCTGTCTCTCCTCATACCTGATGTGTTGGTGTGTGGGAGACAGGTGAGTGTGTCAGCACGTTAACAGATTTTGTGTGTCTGTAGATATACGTGAGGACAGGCATCTATCATGGCGGCGAACCTCTCTGTGACAATGTGAACACGCAGAGAGTCCCATGTTCCAACCCCAGGTAACATTTACAGAACATGCAAAACACACATCTGTCTGAAAACCTGTCTGAGCCCCCTGCATACATGTTCACAGGTGGAATGAGTGGCTCAGTTATGACATCCACCTGGCCGACCTGCCACGCTCAGCCAGACTCTGCCTGGCTATCTGCTCTGTAAAGGGAAGGAAAGGAGCCAAAGAGGTAGGAAAGGAAGAAGGACATGCAACGGAAGCAGGAAGTTAACCTGTCCAACCCTCCCCTTCACCTGTCTGTCCTCCTAGGAGCATTGTCCTCTGGCATGGGGGAATGTCAACCTCTTTGACTACAAGGACGTCCTGGTCTCTGGTAAAGTGGCCCTGGGACTCTGGCCAGTCCCTCATGGTCTTGAGGATCTGCTTAATCCCATTGGAGTTGCTGGTTCAAATTCCAACAAGGTAGCGCCTGTCTGTGAATAAGACTGTGGTTATGATTGATCACTAAGCTGATTAATGATTGATCGATGGTGCTGTGGTCTGCAGGAGACTCCCTGTGTGGAGCTGGAGTTTTCCTGGTTCAACCAGACGGTTGTGTTTCCTGACGAGCAGCAGATCGAAGAACACGCCAACTGGAACATCAGCAGAGAGCTGGGCTACAACTACTGCCATGGACTGGTAAAACATTCACGTCACACACAGCGGAATCAGTGCAGCGAGGCCTTCACATTTGTGTGTGCGTGTTGGGGGGGGGGGGGCAGCCGTTCAGGTGGTTCATATAGCTTGTGCCACGCAGCTCTTGTTGTATAGTGACATCTGGGACCAGGAAGGTAACATCCCATCTGAAAAGGGTATTACCCTAACCTGCACATCACTGGAATTACTTCATGTAGCTAACCTCCAGCTCTCTAGATGTTCCTCTACCTGCTCTCACTACAGATCACAATGATCTACAAACATTTCTTTTTTTTTTTTTTTTTCATGATCATTCTTGTCAGTGCGGACATTGTGCACACGCTGTATGTACGATGCACACCGAAATTGGCCTCTGCTTCTAACCCATCAACTAGTTTCACTAGTGAGCAGTGGGGCTGCTAAAACCAGTGCCCCGGGGAGCAATTGGGAGTTAAGGGCCTTGCCCCCCAGTTATTTACCCACCACTGTAACCACTAGGCCACCACTCCCAAACATCATGGTCCGTGGAGATTCCTGTTAGACTTCATCTTCATCAGTCTGTTCATAACCATAGTAACCAATAAGGGGCTCATGGTCTATCCCTGATGCAGTCCCACCTCCAGGTTGCTTCTCTGTCACATCTACATCACACCTCACCACCGTCTTGTAGGTTCCATACCTGTCCTGCACCACTCTACCATACTTCTCGACCACACCAGATCTCCTCATACAGAACTACAGTTTCTTTCTGTTGTGTCCGCATGGAGACAATGACCACACCGTGTTGTAGTTCAACTTCCTTTAATTGCCACCACACCCATATCCATTACGACCCTTGCCGTACCCCGTGTTGCAGCTCTTAAAGGCGCAGTAACTCACCACCTAGTAAACTACATTAACTAGAACTAAGGTGACATAAAACTGAACACTGTTTGACATAACATTTCTCCCCTCCTTCACAGAAACCGGAACATTTAGCTCTTCCACCCCCCCAATGCTAATCACACCCAGTCACATAGTCTCTGTGCCAGATAGGTGGGCCTCTTATCCTCGGTGGCCGTGCTGGCCGAACTTCAGCTTCAAAACTGGGTGGTACACCTCCCTGCACCCAGTTGGTTCCTGGCTTGGGCTGCCAACCCAAAGTTGCTGCTGTAGACAAAGAGGACATAGGTGTTTTCGGGGCCGGGACTCTGTGCAGACGGTTTGAGTGTCACCGTGTCCCATTCTCTAATCTGTAGGTGGCCGACCCCAGTTGCTGAGTGACACGGAGAGGATCTGACCAGTAGGACTGCAATTTATGCCGGCGGTGGGCCCGTTTAATCCTGACCCAGTCCCCAACAGCTAGTGAAGGGGTCTGCACTCGATGTGAGGCGTCAAATTGTCCCTTCATCCGGGCCTGGGAACTTAAAACCCGTGCTTTGACTTTCTGCAAACCTTGGGTTTCGTGTGGAGGGGCAGGCTGTGCCCTCAAACAATCCAGGGGTTGCTTTAGTTCACGTCCGATCATGAGCATTGCTGGAGACACCCCCGTGGTGGAGTGCTTTGATGCCCGAATGCTCAAGAGAGTTTGGTTGAGGGCGTCGCTGAAGATTTTCCCTTCTTCCAGGCAGGCCCGAATCCCATTCTTAAGAGTTCTATTTAGACGTTCCACCCCTCCATTACTCTCTGGGTGGTACACTGCTGTCCTGATGTGCTTGATGGAACGCAGTGTCAGAAACTCTGTGAACTCAACTGAGATGAATTGAGGCCCATTATCTGTTGTAACAATACTGGGAAGTCCCCACCGCCCAAAAAGTTCCTCCAGTCGGCCAATGATGGTATGTGTGGTGACAGAGCTCAGCTGAAAAACCTCCGACCATTTGGAATGCAAATCATGCACGACCAGGAGGTACCGTGCATGAGCAGGTGCCCCATGAAGTTCTCCACAGAGATCGATCTGGATGTGCTCCCAAGGAGCTGAAGGCCATGGGGTCGGGTTGAGTGGTGCTGTAGCTGGCTGGCCGGTCTTCCCGCTCAGAAGGCAGCAGGCACAGTTACGTACCAGCTCCTCAACTGCTGAATCTATGTGAGGCCACCACACTGTATCACGGCACCGTTGCTTCACTTTGACCACCCCTAAGTGCCCTTCATGTGCCATGTGAAGTACTCTAGATCTAAGACTCTCAGGGACAACTGCTCGGTGGCCACGAGCAAGGCACACCGTCCCCCAGCAGGAGAGCTCGTTCCGGAACCGGTAGTAGGGGAGCAAGCGGTCATCCACCTTGGCTGGCCAGCCATCCCGGATGTAAGTGCGGAGGGTCGCCAGAGTCTCATCATCAGCAGAGGCCTGCTGCAGCTCGGCCAAGGTAACTACTGAGCTGAGGGGCCCATGTAGGATATGAACCAAGTCATCATCATTTTCTGTGCCTCGAGTGACCTCGCCTGTTTCCTTTGTTACTGAGACCGCTCTTGACAGAAGGTCTGCCACTGTGTTAGCACGCCCTGGCATAAACTCCAGGCTGAAGTTGTACTGGTTCAGCCGGTCAGCCCACCTCAACAATCTCATGGGTTTGTGTCCTGAACCCTGGGTCGCCAACAACGCTGTCAGAGCCTGATGGTCTGTGCGTATGGTAAAAGCCCGGCCATATAGATAGACATGCCAGCGTTCACATGCCCACAGGCAAGCCAGTGCTTCCCTCTCCCCCACTGAATACTTCTGCTCAGCGGGAGTGAGAGCCCTGGAAGCAAAAGCCACCGGCCGTTCCACCCCCTCATGGGTCTGGGAGAGCACTGCACCAAGTGCCACCCCAGAGGCATCGCAGGTGACCAACGTAGGTGCTGTCAGGCTGAAATGGGTCAAAGTGGGGGGAGAGGTGAGCTGTTGTTTGATGATGCGCACAGCGTCATGGCAGGCCGGGGTCCAGTCCCAACGCACGTCCTTCCGAAGCAAGCTACGCAGGGGAGCTGTCGAGTCGGAGAAGTGTGGCATGAATCTAAGGTAGTAGGCAGCCATTCCTAAGAAAGAGGACAGCTGGGCTGGTGACTGGGGATCTGGCAAAGACAGAATGGCCTCAGTGTGCGACATAATAGGGGCTATTCCTGCCTCTGAGAGCCTGAAACCTAAAAACTCGACCTCCTTAACTCCAAACACGCACTTTCCAGAATTTAGTTTCACGCCATGCTGTTCAAAGCGTCGGAAGACTTGCTCCAGGCGAGCTTCATGCAGTGCCATGGTGGGTGCATGTACAACCACGTCGTCCAGATAGATGGAGACACCGGAGATACCTGCCAGTATCAGTGACATAATCTTCTGGAAACAGCTTGGAGCCGAGGAAAGTCCAAAAGCCATGCGTTTGAATCTGAACACCCCCACATGTGTAACAAAAGCTGTGAGGTCCATGCTGGCAGGTGCAAGGGGAACCTGCAGATAGCCATTTCGCAAGTCCATCTTACTAAAAACAGTGGAGCCATGGAAATGGCTGGTGAGCTCCTCTGCTGTAGGCAACGGGTACTTATCAGGAATTATAGCTTTGTTCACGTCTGACAAATCAACACAGAGACGCAGACCGCCCCCCTTTCTCCTAGCTACCACCAGGTTAGACACCCATGGTGAGGCGTCCACAGGCTCGATGACATCCTCTTCCACCAGGCGACGCAGCTCAGCCTCAACTTCGTCACGCAGAGCCAGAGGAATGCGCCGCAGTGGTTGGATAACTGGGCGTACTGACAAGTCAATAGTGGGCTGATGCACAAAAGCGGACATGCGACCAAGCCCAGTGAAAAGTTGGGGGTACCGGTCTGGCCAGGACGTAGTGACCTGCAGGACACACATGCCACTAGAGTCCTTCACTGTAAAACCGAGGGCAAGGAACAAGTCTAGGCCCATGATGTTAGCCCCCTTCTGAGTGATGCAGAACTCAGCATCAGGAGCACAATGTTGATTGTAACTGACAGGGAGACGAGCAACTCCCAGAGTGGAGATGGGAAAATGACCATAGCCAGATTCCTCGCTGTAGGTTCCAGAGGCACGCGGCTGAAGAAACGGTCATATGTGGACTTGTTCAAGATGGACACCTTAGCGCCTGTATCTACCAGGAGTGGGATTTGGGCTGTACCCACACTACAGGTGCAGAGTTTGAAAGGGGGAAGTGAGCTCTGCACTGAGTTAATAGGAATGGTAACACGTCCAGAGCCGGCAGGAGAGGAGCGACAGAAACGTGCAAAATGATTTAACTTGTTGCAGTTACGGCAGTGTTTCCCGTTTGCGGGACATGACAGGTCTCTGGCAGCGTGTTTATTGGAGCCACAGTTATTACAGCGCTGGGACCCACTCGTGCTGGGCCCACTGTCCACTCTCTGTACAGCTAAATCATCGGGAGCCTTTGCAGACAGCGTAACGGTTTGCGCCGGAGATTGTGACGTCACGGGCGGGTCTGCAGCGCAGGCGAATCTGCGCGCCTCCGACAGGGCAGATTCCAACTGTTTCCCGATCACTAAAGCGTCCGCTAACGTCATGGCGTCAGATTCCAGTAACAGCCGCTCCCTCAGCTGATTTGAAGACGTTTTTTCTATTAGCTGATCGACTATGAGTCCATCCTCTAATGTCCCAAAATCACAGAGCTTGGCCAGCTCACGTAACGCTGATACAAAATGTGCAACAGTCTCACCCGGCTGCTGAAAACACTGTCGAAACTCAAAACGGCGCATCCGACGGCTTGTCCCGGAGCAAAAATGGGACTGCAGCGCGGCCGTGGCCGTGGAATACTTATCATCCGATAAGGTGAGCGTTGCGAATATCCGTTGGCCCTCCTGTCCGAGACAATGGCGGAGGAGCGCACACTTCCGCGCTTCGGCCAGATCCGTGTGCCCCAGAGCAAGCAAATAATCCTCAAAGGACGCCAGCCATCGGTCCCACGGAACCACGGGACCCCCAGGCACGGGTAAGAAAGGCGGAGGTGTAGGCAAACTGAGTTCATCCCATCCTCGTCGCCAAAATGTTGTGTCCGCATGGAGACAATGACCACACCGTGTTGTAGTTCAACTTCCTTTAATTGCCACCACACCCATATCCATTACGACCCTTGCCGTACCCCGTGTTGCATCTCTTAAAGGCGCAGTAACTCACCACCTAGTAAACTACATTAACTAGAACTAACGTGACATAAAACTGAACACTGTTTGACATAACACTTTCTCTCTTGATTCCTGTCAGCACTCGCGCTGCTGCATTTTGGATCATCTGGAGGATCTTCAGAGAATTACTTGGAAATCCAGCCAACAACACATTACAGTAATCTAGTCTAATGCGTGAATTACTTTTTCTGCATCACTCTGGGAGAGGATGCTCCTGATCTTTGTGATGTTATGGAGGTGGAAAAACACCGTTTTACAAACCTGATTAATCTGCTGTTTAAATGACAAAATCCTGATCAAAAATAACACCAAAGCTTCTCGCAGTTTTACTGGTGGCCATCGCAACACCATCTAATGGTGCTGTTTCTGTGCTATGATGCATCTGAACCCTGACTGTAGAACTTCAAATAGATCATTTCTATACAAATGGTCACACAGCTGCTGCAACGACCTTTTCCAGAATTTTAGAAATAAATGGAAGGTTGGAAATCGGTCTATAATTAGATAAAATGTCTGGGTCAAGAGAGGGTTTTTTAAGTAATGGTTTGATTACTGCGACTTTAAAAACCTGTGGCACAAATCCTAAGACCAGGGACAAGTTAATCTGGTCCAGTATTGTCGCACCAATGAGAGAGAAAACATTTTTGAGTAGTCGAGTTGGGATGGGGTCTAACAGACACGTGGATGATTTAGATCCATTGACGACTGAGTTCGCAAACCCTCGGTGCTACACAATAAATACATTTTTAAACACAAAGTGCAAATTAAAAAGAGACAAGAAAGAAGTTATGACATGACATTTGTACAACAGTTTTTCGGTTTGATTAAAGTGACCTGGTGCAAAGCAGGCGGTCCCGTTCTGCCAAAAGTGCCTGGTGCAGATACTGAGATCAGAGTGAGTGAGGGGGGGGGCAGGGAGGCAAACGGTGGGAGAGCAGGGAGAGTGTTAAGTGTCCTGACGGCCTGGTGAATGAAACTGTCCTTCAGTCTGCTGGTTCTGGCCCGGAGGGTCCGCAGCCTCCTCCCTGATGGCAGCAGACTGAAGAGGCTGTGTGACGGGTGGGTGGGGTCTCTCACGATGCTGAGGGCTTTGGAGTCAGACGGCTGCTGTAGATGTCCTGAAGTGAGGGGAGAGAGACACCAACGATCTTCTCAGCTGCTCTCACGACGCGTTGGAGAGACTTGCGGCAGGTTGCGGTGCAGGATCCGTACCACACGGTGATGCAGCTGGTCAGGATGCTCTCGATGGTGCCTCTGTAGAAGGTTACCTGATGGGGGCCGGGGCTCTTGCTCTTCGCGGTTTGCGGAGGAAGTAGAGACGCTGCTGTGCCTTCTTGGCGAGTGATGCGGTGTTAACAGTCCAGGAGAGGTCCTCTGAGATGTGGACACCCAGGAACTTGGTGCTGCTCACCCTCTCCACAGCAGCACCGTTGATGTTCAGAGGAGCATGCTGGGTGTGTTGTCTCCTGAAGTCAGCAACAATCTCCTTGGTCTTCTCCACGTTCAGGGAGAGATTGTTGTCGCTGCACCACTCAGCCAGGCGGCTCACTTATTCATATCATAAGAGCAACGGCCTCCCTAAATTTAGTGATAGCTTTATCGGATAGACACCTGCTAAAGTAATACCTCCTATTATGCGTAACGTTGACAATGTTAAATTCAAACGTTATTAAATAGTGGTCAGATAACAGAGAGTTTACATGTGACACTAACAGATTATTGGGTTCTACACTGTAGACGAGGACCAGATCGAGAATATGATTAAGACAATGCGTTGGTTCATTAACTTATTCTAGAAGAGAATCAAAAGCCAACTTAAGACTGTCGTTGTCAACATCCACATGAATGTTAAAGTCGCCCACTATGATGACTATCTGTACTGATCAATAAACCAGATAAGAAATCTGAGAACTCAGACAGAAACTCTAGACCAGCACCAGCAGGAGGCCGGTAAACTACCACCAACAAAACTGGTTTCTCTGATTTTCCAGCTCGGCAGTTTTTTTTTTTGTTTTTTTTTGTTTGCTTGTTCTGTGTCATATGCGCCCCACCGCAGCACCTTTTCTGCCCCCTCCTGATTATAGGTTTTAACTATTTTCCGCCATATTTTTAGAGATATTTTAGCCAAGGGTTATCATCAAGCTTATTTGTCAATTTCCTATCTGCTATCATGGCTTGTATGGGTGGTTCTTTGGCTCCTACCTCTTCTATTTCCTTCCACCTTGCCCTAAATTGTGGATCGCAAAAACAGACAAGAGGTCTTCTTTGAGCTGCATAGTAATAATCCTTGAGGATTGGAATTGGAATTGGAGAATTGGATTTTTCTTTGGACATTTAACCTGGAGTCTGATAATTGACCAAATTTTTGTAAAGATGACATTAGTATTGGCAAAGGTATCGAGGGTTGTGTTAAGTAGATTAATACATCATCAGCAAATAATGATAATTTGTGTTCTTGTTCTCCTATTTTCACTCCTGTAATCTGTTTAGTTTGTCTGATATATTGACTGAGAGGCTTGATAAATATGGCAAAGAGAAGTGGTGACCATAGGCACCCTGCCTGCAGGAACGCTCTAATATAAAGGTTTTTGTAAGACTACCATTAATTTTAATTCTTGCTGTGGGGTTATTATATACAGCTTGAAGAGCCTGAATAAGAGTTTTATGAAAGCCAAATTTATCTAGTACTTTAAACAGGAAGGTCCATCTGACTGAATCAAATGCCTTCTCTGCATCCAACCCCATAAGCATTTTGCTTGTGTCTTATGTTGTTGTATGTTCCACATAATATGTAGTGTTCTTCTCAAACTATCCTGGGTCTGCCTTTGATGGATGAAACCCGTCTGGTCAAGGTGAATAAGTGAAGGTAAAATCTTCTCAATTCTTCTAGTTAATATAGACATAAATATTTTATAGTCTACATTTAACACTGATATTGGTCAGTATTGTTTACAATCTAATTTATCTTTGCCTTCTTTTGGTATCACTAAAGTTATAGCATCCCTCCATGAGGGGGCCCTGTTCCCTTCTTTAATACCAAGTTACATATGTGGCATATTTTTGGAGTCAGTTGAGTCCTAAAACATTTGTACCACTCGGCCGGGAAGCCATCTGGGCCTGGACTCTTCTGTGGTTTAAGCCTGGATATTGCGGCCTTCACCTCGTTCTCTGTTATTTCTGCCATCAAAGTTTTATTTTGTTCCTTTGTGACTTTAGGTAAATCTAGTGACTCAAGAAAATTTTCTATTTCACTTATGTTATCTAGTTTTGGCTGTGCATATACATTTTTATAGTATTCCTCAAAACGGTGTTGGATATCTTCTGGTTTATACTGTATTTCCTCTGTTTGGGAGCATCTTATTTTAGTGATGGTATTATCTTTTTGCTGTTTTCTTAACTTGTATGCGAGTAGTCTCATTGCTTCGTAATATCCTTGTTTTAGAAATACTCTCTATACCTCTGAGTATATCTTATCTATCTCATTTTGCATTTTTTTTAATCGCCATTCCGTTTTTGAGTTTCGCTCCATTTTTATGTTGTTTTTGTGAGTCTTTGAGTTGACAGTTTAACTGATTAAGCCTCTCTTGAGTGCTTCTTTAATGATGAGGAGAACAAAATTACTATTCCTCTCAGTACTGGTTTGTATGCATCCCACACCATAGATGGGGAAAGTTCCCCATTATCATTGTCTTCAAAATACATTTCCATTTCTTTACCTAATTCTTCTTTAATTTTAGCATTATTTAGTACATTTAAGTTCAATTTCCACATTGTAGATTTTGGCTTGTCGTTGATAGTTATTAGCATTTTTACTGGTGTTGGTCAGATATATGTATTGTTCCTATGTCACATAGCTGAATTCGATACCAATCTCTTTTGAACATAAAAAAATAATCTATTCAATCTCATTATCGAGATTTACTTGAGCGTTCTTCCAGACGAATCCCTTTTTCTGCCACGCTGTTCGTAGAACTTCTTCTTCTCCCAGTTGTTGTTTGTTGTCTTGTCGGAAGCTCTTCATTTCTATCAGTATTGTACTTAAGCTGCCTATTTCGTCTGCCTCAGTTTCGTTAACATTAGCCGGTGGGTCACTGCTAGCACTTGCACATGGAGACTCCGGGCTGCTACTGCTGTGAGAATTGAAAGTTTGCATGATTTTCTTTGGTTTTAGTTTAGCCTGTCTGTCTCGCGTCCACATCTTGCCCTTATCCATCACTTGATAAATTGCGTACAGTCTCAGTGTGCTGGATTTGAGGTGGAACCCACAATGCATGGTGAGGAGCTTCCTTGTCTTAACATCTGTGGTCTGTATCTCTTCCTTTGGCCACCTTATTATTCCTGCAGGGTATCTGATCACTGGCAGGGCGTAGCTGTTTATTGCCCGGGACTTGTTCTTGCCATTGAGCTGGCTTCTTAGGACCTGCCTTACTCGCTGGAGGTATTTGGCTGTTGCCATTTTCCTTGTAGCCCTTCGAGGTTACCATTTACCTGTGGTATTCCAAGGTACTTGTAACTGTCCTCAATGTCTGCTATTGTTCCTTCTGGGACTGAGAACCCTTCTGTGTGGACTACCTTGCCTCTTTTTGTCACCATCCTCCTACATTTCTCAAGCCCGAATGACATCCCGATGTTGTTGCTGTAGATCCTGGTGGTGTGGATCAGGGAGTCTATGTCCCGCTCGCTCTTAGCGTACAGCTTGATGTCATCCATGTAGAGGAGGTGACTGATCGTAGCTCCATTCCTGAGGCGGTATCCGTAGCCAGTCTTGTTGATTATTTGGCTTAGGGGGTTCAGACCTATGCAGAACAGCAGGGGGGACAGCGCATCTCCTTGGTATATGCCACATCTGATGGACACTTGTGCAAGTGGCTTGCCATTTGCCTCGAGAGTGGTTTTGCACAGGTTCATCGAGTTTGCAATGAAGGCCCTTAGATTCAATTCAATTCAATTTTATTTATATAGCGTCTATTACAACACAAGTTGTCTCTAGGCGCTTTCCAGAGACCCAGAACATGACCCCCGAGCAATTATTACATAATTGCTTAGAGTGCCAAGGCTTGGAGCCTTTGTTTGGCAGTTTCTAGTGCTTCAGGTATGGGTATCTGGTTGTACCTCTTGTGTACTGGTCTTTTCATTGCACCTTTCTGGGCTCCTGTCAATTGACTCACTTCTCTCCGTGCCTCCTTGATTTTTACCTCCAACCTTCGTTTCCATGGTGGGTCATGTTTCTCATGGTTCCCATGGTTGCTCTTATAGCCAAGCATCTCCAGGATCACTGCTGCTGAAGTGTATATCAGCTCATTGGTCTCGGTGATTGTTGTGGTGCTTCACTTATTCTTGGTAATCGCTGCTGGGCTTGCCTTGTGTTCATTCTCTTGCCATTTCTCTAATTTGTCTTACCGTGACACACGGAAAGTCTCTGTCCGGTTAGAGTCAGCTCCAACAACTGGACGTCCGTACGTAAAACTCACAGCTGACTCTAACCGGACAGAGACTTTCCGTCGCTATATTCTCTCGTACAAGGGCCATGTGTGTAAGGGAAGGGGGGGGGGGGTGACCCCTTCCCATAGACAAACCCTGCTCTTGGTCACAGATCCTGATTAACCCTAAATTGCAAAGTTGAGACAATGACCAGATACAGGAGAAAAGCACCTGCACATACCCCAGAAGAATAAAGTTGAAAGTGGTTATGAGGTCCCAAATACTGAGTCAAAGAACTGTTTCTTTAGGCCACAGTTCAGGTTCTGAGACAAGATTGGTAAGAAAAGACATCAATCATTGACACAACAGAGTGACAATGTCCTCTCTCTCACTTCCCAATGTCACTGTACTCCACCCTGTCCTCCCACCTGGCCTTTCACCTGTCCTCCCCTGTCTCCCTCCCAGAGCAGTCGTCTGGCCTGTGACAGCAGCGTTTCACCTGCTGACGCTGAGCAGCTTCGGTCACTTTGTTCTAAAGATCCTCTGTATGAGTTGTCGGAGCAGGAGAAGGACTTCCTCTGGAGACACAGGTGAGGGTGGGGCCTAATGTAGAGCAACAGGAGAGCATGGACCATATTGTGGATTGCAGGAGAGGGAAGGACATAATGTGGCGACCCAGGGGAAAGTAGAAGTCAATGCTAAAAACGAAGGGAGGATGGTAGTGTGGAAGACTGTCCTCTTGACTAAACTAAAAAAGACAGAAAAGAGAAAGATTTGACTGAAAAGAACAAAATCTGGTCTGCTTTAACTGCATGCAAGGGGTCACATCTTTACAGTTGGACAGATGACAGGAATGTGACCAACATGACAACAATGGTTAAAACACTGAGATTACAGCAGCTTCTGGAAACGTACTAACTTCATAGCTTCTGACTGATGACTCATAGATGTGAAAACATCTCATCTCCTAATTGCTGTCCCATCAGTTATTGAAGTGTCCTTGGGGAGGACACTGAACCCCACACTGCCACCCGAAGTGCTCATTGGTATATGAGCGTAACAAAATTAAAGCAATGTTTTAGAGTGACGCAATAGGGGGGTTAGGGTCTGAGCAATATTGTTACGTGGTTTGGAGAACCTGGAGTGAAAGTTTAAAAGGAGCTATTTCACAGTTTAAATTTTAAAAACAGGTGAGATCAGCAGAATTTAGGGACAGACTCCTGCACCTCAGTTACTGTCTTCATCAATGCCTTTCTCCTCTCCTCCCTTTGTCTGGGATGTTATCTTCTACTCTACCTTTTGTGTACCAAAGTTTTGGCTTTCACCTGCTCCTCCTTATTTGTCTCTCAACTGTCTACTTATCTGTCTCTTCTTACCTGTCTGTAACCTGACTTTATTTACCTGTTTCTAACCTGACTCTTTTTAACCTGCCTGTAACCTGACTGTCATTACCTGTCTCTAAAGCAACTCTCCTTACCACCCTCTCACCTGTCTCCTTACTTGTCTCTCTGCAGACATTACTGTGTAAACATCCCAGAGTCTCTTCCAAAGCTGCTTCTTTCAGTCAAGTGGAACTCCAGAGATGAAGCGTCGCAGGTATTTCTCATCATGACATTGGGATGGTACTTTACAGTTCTAGTTTACCTGGTCAATTACCTGTCCCATCTTTCTCCCCCTTAGATGTACTGTCTGTTGAAGGACTGGCCTCTTATGGAACCAGAGTCAGCTTTGGAGCTGTTGGACTGTAACTTTCCTGATCCAATGGTCCGAGAGTTTGCGCTGCGCTGCTTGGTGCAAGGTCTGACCGATGATAAGCTTTCCCAGTACCTGCTGCAGCTTGTCCAGGTACATCCACGCCTCCAGAAATGTGTCTGGCTGCAGGTGTGATTCTGGCATATTATATTGGGTCAAGGGTGTAACATCCTCATTCATGTTTTCTGCAGGTCCTCAAATATGAGATGTATATGGACAATCCTCTGGCTCGTTTTCTGATCAAGAAGGCTCTGACCAATCAGAGGATAGGGCACTTCTTCTTCTGGCACCTGAAGTTAGTACACCTGCTGCCAGAGCACATGTGTTCATTTGGATGGTTTTGCCACCAACTCAACAACAATTGGTGCCTGTGTTAAACCCAGTAACAAACAGATTCTGCAAAGAACTGTTTTTCTTTTCCACTGACCAGAGAGGCCCGGAGAACCAGGACCCTACAACGTTTGTTACTTCAGCAATGCCCAAGCCGGAAATCTGGAAAATCTAAATAAATCTGTGAAACCTAAATATTTCACAGAAAAACCTATAATAGAATCACCTCTAATTTGACAAAACTCCCTAATATAGAATATACATTTTTACTCCTTCATGAAATGGTTTTTGGTGTCATTAATAAAATGTAGTTGTACACTAACTCTACTTAATAACTAATGTGTTATATAATATCTTTGACTCTGAATAATAATTTGAATGATCCGCTGCCTTCATAATCTAAATCCTTCCTCAATAGCGGTAGCGGCAACCACAATAATTAGTCAAAAACGTCAAATGTTTTTGTCTATCCTCTTCAAAGTCAAGATCTTCTTTTTTGATGTTTTTGAAGAGGCGTCTTGCAGGACGAGATACAGAGAACTACAGCAATATGAGACAGAACTAGGAGAGTTATCCTCACAAGAAGACAAACATTGTTCAATGGAAACACCGACCCCCTGCAGCAGTTTTTTTATTTCACTTTTCATTTGTGAAAAAGTGTAATTAAAATGTGACTAATGGATGCTGAACCTGGCCCTAAAAATCTTGTTTAGTCCAGAATTGACTTCATGCAATTTTTCTCCAAGAACATCAAGAGCGTTTACGGTTTAAGATGAAAGTCAGTCTTTTTAGAGTCACTTTTGCTTTACAGTTACATATTTTTGATTGTGTGGTTAAATCAAGTAAGAATGCATACAGAATTTCCTATTGTAATATATGTTTTAATATATTGCATAGATTTGGTTGTTTACAATCATCACTGCCCCCACCATGACATAGCAGTTCTTAAATCTGGCTCAGCAAGGTTTTAGGGCCCGCACTGCACATCTAGCACCAAACTAGCATGAAATAGCAGTGAACTATGTAATTACAGTTTATTTTTAAAGCATCTATTACAACACAAGTTCTCTCCAGGATCTTTCCAGAGACCAGAACATGACCCCTGAGCAATTATTACATAAACAACGGCAGGTAAAAATTTCCCTAGTGGAAGAAAAACCTTAAACCAAACAGTGGCAGGAAAAACTCCCCTTTGAGAGGAAAGAAACCTGGATCAGGACCTGGATCATAAGGGGGGGACCCTACTGCCGAAGGCCACTGAAGAAGGGAAAGAGAAACAGGAGGTGAAGGCACCAGTCAGTGGATCATGTTGGTGTCCCCCTGCAGCAGGTCTACAGCAGCAGATCCAGATGAAGCTGTGTTGAAGACCAGCTGCTCTAGTCTGGTCCTGCAGCTGCAGCTGTGACTACTGGAACTAACACACTAAAGTTTACACCAACTAGATGTTGGTTTTAAAAGTGGAGGTGGTATCAGCCTCCTTCACCCAAACTGGAAGTTGGTTCCAGAGTGATGGTGCCTGATAACAGAAAGCCCGTCCTCCAAACCTACATTTGGATACTCTAGGAACTTTAAGTAAACCTGCACCCTGAGAATGGAGAGCTCTATTAGGAACGTACAATATTATCAAGTCATGCAAATATTGCAGCGCTAGGCCATTTTGGGCTTATTCACAAGTAATAAAACGTTGAATTGGATTCTGAGTTTTCCGGGGAGCCAATGGAGGGAAGCTAAAACTGGGGAGACGTGGTCTCTTGTTAATTCCTGTCAGCATTCGCACTGCTGCATTTTGGATCAGCTGGAGGCTGTTCAGAGAATTACTTGGACATCAAGCCAACAACACATTACAGTAATCTAGTCTGGAAGACACAAACCCCTGAATTAGTTTTCCAGCATCACTCTGGGAGAGGATGTTCCTGATCTTTGTGATACTACGGAGGTGGAAAAATGCAGTTTTACAAACCTGATTAATATGCTGTTTAAATGACAAATCCTGATTGAAATAACGCCAAGGTTTTGCACAGTTTTACTGGAGGCCATCGCAAGACCATCTAATCCCTTCTTAAGCTGTTTGGGACCACATCTGTTTCTGTTTCATCTTCATAGACAGATAGAGCTGCGTATCATCAGCATAACAATGAAAATTAATGCTGTGGTTCCGGATAAATACTTCCCAAGGGCTGCATGTATAAACTGAACAGGATTGGCCCTAGCACTGAACCCTGCGGGACACCATAGCAGACCCTCGTCTGTACTGCAGAAACCTCATAAACATGAACAAACTGGAATCTATCAGACAGATACGATTTAAACCAATCTAGAGCTGTCCCTTTAATCCCAACAACATACTCTAGTCTCTGCAGTAAAATGTTGTGATCTATGGTATCAAAAGCAGCGCTGAGGTCCAGCAGAACCAGTATGGACACTAATCCATTATCTGAGGTCCAGAAGAACCAGTATGGACACTAATCCATTATCTGAGGTCCAGCAGAACCAGTATGGAGACTAACCCATTATCTGAGGCCATAAGAAGGCCATTCAAGACTCGAACCAGTGCTGTTTCTGTGCTATAATGCATCTGAACCCTGACTGAAGAACTTCAAATAGATCATTTCTATACAAATGGTCACACATCTGCTGCAACGACCTTTTCTAGAATTTTAGAGATAAATGGAAGGTTGGAAATCGGTCTATAGTTAGCTAAAATGTCTGGGTCAAGAGAGGGTTTTTAAGTAATGGTTTAATTACTGCAACTTTAAAAACCTGTGGCACATATCCTAAGACCAGGGATCTGGTCCAGTATTGTCGCACCAATGTACTGAAGTCACCACAGGGAGATCTACAGAAACCAAACAGTCTAGAGTCAGGTCAGAGTCTAAGGGGGTTGCAGAAGTTGAAGAAATACCCACAGCCGCTGCAGGGTGGGCCTGGCCAATTTCTTCTCTAATTCTGACAATTTTATTGCTAAAGAAGCTCATAAAGTCGTCACCACTGAGAGCTGCAGGGATGCACGGCTCAACAGAGTTATGGCTCTTTGTCAGCCTGGCTACAGTGCTGAACAGAAAACGTGGGTTATTTTTATTATCCTCTATCAACAATGAATAATAAGCTGTTCTAGCCTTGCGAAAGGCTTTTTTTATATACTATTACATTATCTAGCAGTGAACTAGCCCAAAAACAAGCACCTTTCTAGCACAGATTTAGCATCAAACCAGCACTAAACTAGTACTGAACTAGCACCTGAACCACTTTGGTGGAAAAGTGTCATTTAAGGTAATTTGAGGAGTTTTAACAATAATTGTTTCACAGGTCAGAGATGCACAACAAGACAGTTTCCAGACGTTTTGGTCTACTGCTAGAGGCATTCTGCAGAGCTTGCGGGATGTACCTGAAACACCTGAACAGACAGGTGAAAAAAAAAACACAAAACAATAAATCCATTAAGTCTTCAAATTATCTTGCCACTGATAGCTGCTGCTACCCAGTGGATCATTGTGGTACAACTCTTTGTGTGTGTGTGTGTGTGTGTGTAGGTGGAGGCTATGGATAAGCTGGTGAATCTTACCGATACTCTGAAGCAGGAGAAAAAGGATGAGACTCAGAAAGTATGAAAATAGAAACTTCTTTTTCAGCCCCTGCTCTTACTGACTGGTGGTGATGCATTTCTGTGTTTATATTGGCTGACAGACTCAGATGAAGTTCCTGGTGGAGCACATGTCTCGTCCTGATTACATGGAGGCTCTGCAAGGATTTGTGTCTCCTCTGAATCCAGTTCACCAGTTGGGAAACCTCAGGTAACTAACTAACTAACTAACTAACTAACTAATTAACTAACTGTAATCTAGAGTTAAGCAGCGTTTGTGTTCCTAGACTGGAGGACTGCCGGATCATGTCCTCCGCGAAGCGTCCCCTGTGGCTGAACTGGGAAAATCCTGACATCATGTCTGAGCTGATTTTCACCAACAATGAAATCATCTTCAAAAATGGAGACGGTAGTGCGAACAGAGCTAACAGACAAGTTTTGGTGGATCTAACAGTAGGAGGTTAATGTTAATGTAGTGTTTACTTGCAGACCTGCGACAGGACATGCTGACTTTGCAAATCATCAGGATCATGGAAAACATCTGGCAGAACCAGGGCCTGGACCTGCGGTGAGCCGCTGTGACAGAATCAGCAACAATGATGTCAGAACAACTGGCTCACCTGTAATACGTGTTTCAGCATGTTGCCGTACGGGTGCCTGTCCATTGGGGACTGCGTGGGTCTGATTGAGGTGGTGAAAAACAGCTTCACCATCATGCAGATTCAGTGCAAAGGTGGCCTGAAGGGGGCGCTGCAGTTCAACTCCAACACACTGCACCACTGGATCAAAGACAAGAACCGTGGCGAAGCGTCAGTGCCATGCCAGTTATTATCATGGCTGAACATCTGTCCATCTCAGTCTCCAGTCGTCCATCCATTCTCTGTCTGAATGTCAGCTGTGTGCTCCTCAGGTATGACCGGGCCATCGACTTGTTCACCAGGTCATGTGCAGGTTATTGCGTTGCCACGTTCATCCTAGGAATTGGGGACCGGCACAACTCCAACATCATGGTGAAGGAGAATGGACAGGTGAGCTGCTGAACCCGCCCCTTGACTCCTGACCCCTCTGATGACTAGTCTGGCCCTTTCCTTGGCCCTTCCCTGACATTACTGACATCTCCATCTACTCTTCTTCTTTCTGAAGCTGTTCCATATTGACTTTGGCCACTTCCTGGATCACAAGAAGAAGAAGTTTGGCTACAAGAGGGAGCGAGTGCCCTTTGTGCTCACCCAAGACTTCCTCATCGTCATCAGTAAAGGGGTCCAGGAGTCTACCAAAACTAAAGAGTTTGAGAGGTCTCATTTGTCTCAGCAGCTCCTACCTGGTGGCCCAGAACCAATTTGACTCCTTTTACCTGTCTTTGCTACAGGTTCCAGGAGATGTGCTACAAAGCCTACCTGGCCATCCGTCAGCATGCCAGCCTCTTCATTAACCTGTTCTCCCTTCTGCTGGGCTGTGGTATGCCTGAGCTGCAAAGCTTTGATGACATTGCCTATCTGAGGAAGACCCTTGCCCTGGGTATGAGGAGGGAGCGGAATATCTAAATTATGGCTAAAATTAAAAGGTTTCTTAAGCAAAAATGGCAAAAGGTTTGCACACCCTATAAGGTTCCCTGGAGCTATGTTGTCAGGGCTTTTAGCCCTGGTCGGTTCGTCTTCAGCAAATTGGTCCTGGAAAACAGACCAGGCTCAGAACAAGCCCACAGTACACATTTGGAGAGGAATAATCAATAAACATTAGATTGCTCGCCCACATATATGTTGGATGTCAGACTCTGGGTTTTCTGGTGGTGTCTTGGTGACTTCTCTTCAAAATTGTATTGGTTTCAAAAATAAATGTGAGCTAACTGGTGGAGTACATTTACACAGATAAAAAAAGCATTTTCTGAACAATTCTCTGCTCAGCACCACAGGTCTCCATCAACATTCATGAGTGTTTGGCTCCTCCCACTGGACCATGACATCATCAAAATGATCTGTTTTAACTAAACAGCTGTATCAAAGATTCAAATACTTTTATAAATTATTAACATGTTGAATATACACTGTAACAAAAGTGAAAAATCCAACCTTTACATGTTCCACTTAGGCATATACATGGAACTCCTCTGTTCATGTTGAGGTGTTTTATCAAGGTAAGAACCTGGGTTCTTTGCTGTCCCATCGTGGCACATTGGACCAGCTCCATACAGTCGCTGCTCTACTAGAGGAATCATTGGAGTTTGCCCAACCAGCACACATACTTGGTGAACTCGAACCAGGTTTCCAGCCATGTCCTTTAGGGTATGTTGTGGGGAAGCTTTTGAGGTTAGGCCCATTTTGTAGAAACTTAAACAGAGCCTTTGTTGAATCCACATTGTTGGAAGTAAGTTGGATTTATCCTAGTTTGTAGTTTGTAGTGGGGCTGCTCTTTGTGCCCCATATTCCTAACTTTGGACAGAATTCCTAGGTGCACCCTAGTAGAGGGTGTTCAGTGGTGGGTTCAGGGTTTCCTCTGCTGTTTGATGAAGATGTGGTTACATTATTATCTTCCAGTCACATTTTTTAGTTCTCACTGAAGTGGATTTGGAGAAGTAGAATGAGATCTGAGATCATGATTTACTGTCAAAGAGAGCTGGAATGTCCTTTCTGGGCTGAAGCTGAGTTAATGCTCCTCGAGTAGAGGAGTTTCAGTATTTCACCGTCTTGTTCATTAGTGAAGGGAAAATGGAGCAGGAGATCTACAGGTGGATCAGCGTCTGCATTCATGCGGACTCTGTTTACTGGTGGATCTACATTCCCACCCTCAGCTATGCAATTGTAAGCAGTGGCTGAAACAACCAGGTGGAGGATACAAGGGGCTGAGATGAGTTTCCTCTGTAGAGGGGGCTGGACTCTCTCTTAGAGACAAGAGAAGAAGTTCAACCATCCAGGACTGGAGTTGGAGTAGAGTCACTGCTCCTCCACATCCAGAGGAACCAGCTGAGATGGTTCATCTAGTGAGGATAGCTCTCGGATGCCTCCTTGTTGAGATGGTTCAAGTATGTCCTATTGAGAGGGTTAGGGTTAGGCCTTGAGGCAGACCTAGGAGACTTTGGAGAAAGTATTTCTCTCAGCTGGTCTAAGAACACCTAGGTATTTTCCTGGAAGAGCTGGAGAGAGAGGCAGCATAACCTTATCATCCAGACTGCTGAACCCGTAGACAAAGTTAATAGATAGGTGGATGAAAAAAGTCAACTCAAGGGTTCAGCTGCTGATCATGATTGTTTTTTTGTTGTTCTTTTGTTTTTCAAAAGCTAAAGTAATGAAAGAGCGACAACAGGAAGATCTGCAGACAAAACACAAACGTGTTTATCTGTCTTTCAGAGAAGAGCCAGCAGGAGGCGCTGGAGTACTTCACCAAACAGATGAACGACGCTCATCACGGAGGCTGGAGCACCAAGATGGACTGGATCTTTCACACCATCAGACACATGCCCAATGAGCACTAAACATCTGTCTCACACACACACATATACACACACACACACACTTGTGTTTCTGCACTACTCGGAGGATGATGAAAACCGCAGGGAAGCCTTTGGATTTAGATTTTAGAGTCCTGTTTAACTGCAGGGCTTGTTGTCATAGCAACTACAGTCTCAGGG
>CM026212.1:44978-49978 GCA_014839995.1 Xenentodon cancila | reverse complement strand
GACATCACCTGCAAAAAAAAACAAACAGCAAATAAATAAATAAATAAAGTCTGTCAGTGGCTGCTAAAACCTGGTGGTTACAGCAGTTTCTGACATCTTTGAAGACTGTGGAGAAGTGAGGGAGATAGAAATTGCAACCATGCCCAAAGTCTTGCTTTCTCACCCTCATAGTTTGCCGGATGGAGAGGACGGATGAGGGCATGGAGGTGGCCCAGGAATGTAAGGAGGGCAGGTAGGAGAGCCACACACGGTGGATGGAAGGGTGTCAGCAGAGTTTGGAGTTGCCCCAGGTGAGTGTGGAAGGCTGGTAGGAGAGGACTGAGTAGGAGATTCGCTGGAGTCAGCAGAGTTTGGAGTTGCCCCAGATGAGTGTGGAAGGCTGGTAGGAGAGGAACGAGTAGGAGATTCAGTGGAGTCAACAGAGTTTGGAGTTGCCCCAGGTGAGTGTGGAGGTGGTCCTAGCTCAGGACTGACTACAGGGGTCTCTTCCTGCAGCTGTCTACCACCACTCTGTGAAGTAAAGAGAAAAGGGAAATTTTCAGTATCTGTAAAAATAAAACTTTTTAAAACGATTTTCCCACAATCAACGTACGTTGGAAAAGCTCAAGGGAGGTTGCTCCAACATCCTCTGAGCTGTCGAACGGTCCCCTGCATCCAGGAGACGATTCAGCGCCCATAAGAATTCAAAATTTCTTCTGCCTCTAATGCGAAGTGAGTACCAGGAACTTTCGTGCCGATTGGTGCTTCCCATCTTTTTCTGTGTTGAAAAATAAGAGGAAAAAAAAAATCTAACATGCAAACAACGTAAAACACTCTCCAGTGTCACCACTGTAATGTTGGTGAGTGTAGCTGAATTCAAATGATATTTACAATCCTCTACCACCTTCCAGATTTGTATCTTCATTGAATTAGAAAAAAATAAATACACACACACACACACACACACACACATATATATATATATATATATATATATATAAGTGTGTATTTTTTTTTCCATTTTAAATGGACCTAAAAACGTGTATTAACGCGATATTTGTGGTCATGGAAGTTCATAAAAAGCACTTTGGCACTTTACATTAGGCTAGCATAAGGTGAAAACAAAAAATAAATCTAAAAAAAACGCAAAACAATGATAAATAGGGGAAAAAAAGCTATGCTTACCTACAACGCGGTCCACACGTGCACGTACAACTGTAGACCACGTGACCTGCCTTCTGGCAGTGAGGCATTGTGGTTAGTAAGCTTTTTTTTTTTTTTTACTTTTTGCAGAAGCGTCGAGTAGCAGAGGACAGGCAGGGGAATAGGCCTTTCCAACTTTTCCAACCGTGAGTATCCTTCCCGACTAGAATTATTATTATACTATTGAGATATTTGTGTGTTATTTGTGTGTAAATACCCGCGTGCGCGTGCACGAGCGGGTATTTGCGTTTTTGGAAGCGCTTCCTCGTTTTTACCTCTGTATTTATATTTATATTGATATTTTTCCTTCCAATTCTTTTTCATTCCATTACGAAACCTTAAGCTCCCAAGGCAGGATCGGAAAGAGGAGCAAGTGGAGAGAGAGGAAGTTATTGTCAGTGGTGGTAGCGTATGTGCAGTTAGCATGTTTTTAGTGTTGTTGCATGGGTGTGCTGTGTGTGGTGTAGGGTGCAGTCGGATCGTAGAATCCGTTGTTTTTGTGTGTGTATCTAGTGGGTGCAGGGGAAGTCCAAGGCAGGATCAGAAAAAGGAGCAAGTAGAGAGAGAGGAGGCTCTTGTCAGTGGTAGTGGTGTATGTGCAGTTAGCGTGTTTAGTGTTGTTGCATGGGTGTTAGGACAGTTGTGTAGGCACAAAGGCCTTTAGTCAGTGGTGTATGGTGTAGCGCTATGGAGCGGGAGAGTCCTTCCTCCATAGCTTTTGTCATGAAATGTGCTGTGTGTGGTGTAGGGTGCAGTCGGATCGTAGAGAGTCCGTTGTTTTTGTGTGGGTATCTAGTGGGTGTGGGGTGAGCCGTTGATTGGGTGGGGGGGGGGGGGGGGGTGTTGTCGATTGAGGTAGAAAAGGGAAGAGGGTTAGGGTCAGAGAGAGGGGGTTAGGGTAAGGGTTAGAGAAGGGGTTTGGTTAAGGTAAGTCTTAGCGAAGGGGGTTGGTTAAGGTTAGGGTTAGAGAAGGGGGGTTGGTTAGGGTTAGGGTTAGGGGAATGAAAAAGGAACCGGCTCTTCTCTCGGAGAAACCGGAGATGCACTCTCCTCCACTGCCTTTCGCATCTGAGCCTCTATGCCTTATTTGGGTTCCTTTTATAGTTGGTATTTTTACTTTCTCTTTCCCTTACTTTCCTTTAATTGGTGATCCTATTTGGCTTTTTACTTGTCTTTATCTTTTTCCCCTTGGCTTTTTCTACCTTTGGTTTGTGCACGACGTTTCGACATTATTTTGTCTTCTTCAGGTGTCTTCTTTTGTTCTTTTTCCCTTTCTCTCTATCATAATTTAGATTAGGCACCCCCTTTACTTTTCCTTATCCTTCCTTTATAACTTTACATATATATTAATAATTATTCATATTTACTAGGGTTAGGGTTAGGGTTGGGGTCAGGGTTAGGGTTAGTGGGATCTAGGAGGCTCAGACACTACCGGGACAGGGGGACCTGGCAGGTTAGGGGAATGAAAAAGGAACCGGCTTTCCTCTCGGAGAAACCGGAGATGCACTCTCCTCCACTGCCTTTCGCATCTGAGCCTCTATGCCTTATTTGGGTTCCTTTTATAGTTGGTATTTTTACTTTCTCTTTCCCTTACATTTTTGGTTTCTCCAACATATTGTTTGTCACACCAAGAACAAAAAATAAGGTAAACACAGTTAGAAGTCCCAGGTGTGAAATGCTGTGGAATTTCAAACAGTGCATGTGTATTTTTATTTCTAATAAATTTTGGTCTGCAAAAAAATGTATATGAATTTGAAACTTTTGAGTGTAATGGTTTTAATTTTGCCCGAACTAAATAATCTTTTAAACTTGTTGGGGGGTAGGTTAAGGTTAGGGTTGGGGGGTAGGTTAAGGTTAGGGTTAGGTTAGGGTTAGGTTAAGGTTAGGGTTATGGGTAGGGTAAGCGGTAGGTTAAGGTTAGGGTTATGAGTAGGGTTAGGAGTAGGTTGAGGTTAGGGCTAGAGGTAGGGTTAGGTTAAGGTTGGAATTGTGGCTGGGGTTAGGGCTCAATTTGGAGTTAGGGGTTAGGGTTAGAGGCTAGGGAAATTTAACCACTTTAAAAGAATTAATTTTTGTGATTCCCCTTAACTAATTCTCAACTCAACTCAACTCAACTTTATTTATAAAGCACTTTAAACAAAACAAGGTTCACCAAAGTGCTGAACAAAGCATAAAATTAGTAAAAGAGCATGGCAATAATCAGACATAAGAAAATTAGAAAATTAAAATACAATACAGTCTCCAGATTCCAACTCAATTAAAAGCCAAAGTGAAAAAATATGTTTTAAGAGCAGATTTAAAAGTGGAAAATGAGTCCATCTGTCTGAGGTCCAGGGGCAACTCATTCCAGATCTTTGGTCCGAAGATTGAAAAGGCTCGGTCACCTCTCAGTTTCCTCTTGGTCTTGGAGACGACTAACTGTATCTGATTTGCTGACCTGAGGGAGCGAGGAGGGGTGTACACCTGGATCAGGTCAGATAGGTACTTAGGAGCGAGACCATGAAGACATTTAAAAACAAATAAAAGAATTTTAAAATCAATGCGTAAACGAACTGGGAGCCAATGAAGTGATGCTAAAATGGGAGTAATGTGCTCTTGTTTCCGCGCACCAGTCAAAAGACGGGCAGCAGCCCGTCTTTTGACTGGTGCAATCACCCCTCATCCCTTCAGTCTTCCCTCACTGCTCAGATATTTTATTTCCTATAGTTGATAATTAATGTTTAGTCCCACTGGTTCCTTTGTTCCCAAAAAATAAATCCATCTTCGTTCCATCTTCTTTCTATCCGAATCTGTCCATAATGAATTATTTTGAATCCCACAAATTTTGAGTGAATGCAGGCCATGAGCCAAAAAATGCTTAACTAAGGGGGTATGAATTTCCTTCCTGTGTACTATGTTATATTTATGCTGCCACATTCTTGTGGCAATAGAATTTTTGGTTTCTCCAACATATTGTTTATCACACCAAGAACAAAAAATAAGGTAAACACAGTTAGAAGTCCCAGGTGTGAAATGCTGTGGAATTTCAAACAATTCATGTGTATTTTTATTTCTAATAAATTTTGGTCTGCAAAAAAATGTATATGAATTTGAAACTTTTGAGTGTAATGGTTTTAATTTTGCCCGAACTAAATAATCTTTTAAACTCTTATTTTTTCTGAAAGCTGATATTATCTTATAGTTTTGTAATAACCCTTGCGATTGTATGAATTGTTCAAAATTGTTTTTAAATTTATTGTGAATTTTAGTGCCAATTGATGAAAAAGTCATGATTAAAGGAATCAATTGCTTTGAATTATCTTGCTTTCTTAATTTGAATGTTTTCAAACAGCGTCTCAAAAATGGCCTAGAATAACCCCTATTACGCAATGACTTGAACAAGATTTTAACTGCGTCCCAAAAGTCTTGTTCCCTCGTACAAATCCTATGGAATCGAAGTAACTGCGATTTAATTAGGCCTCGATATGTATGTTGTGGATGAAAACTTGTCCTATACAGTAAGGCATGAGTATCTGTCTCTTTAAAAAAAACTTTTATATCCAATGATTGTGTGTGGGAGAAACTTGGACCTTTATAGACCGTAGTGTCCAAAAAATCAATGGACTGCTCCCGAAGGTCATATTTCAATTTGATAGAAGGGTCATGATTGTTTAAGATGTCCACAAAGTTTAGAAAGTCCTCCTTAGAGTACGACCAGATCCCCCAAATGTCATCTAAATATCGAAAATAATGTAAAGGTTTTTTTGAGCACTTGTCCAATGAATTTTCTTCCCAATTTGCCATAAATATATTTGCATATGCGGGGGCAAATCTCTTCC
>CM026212.1:0-35000 GCA_014839995.1 Xenentodon cancila | reverse complement strand
GATATATGTAACAATAAAAAAAAATAAATAAATAAATAAATAAGTAAATAAAAAATATATAAGAAATTGAGAGATCATGGGCCAGGTGGGGGGAGGGGGGTAACATGAGGGACTACCAGGGGAGCATGTGCTGGACGACCCCTGCAGGTCACCCGGTGCCCGGGGATCCGGCCCACGCTCCTACTGTCTGGGTCTTGTCCTGCGGGGGGGGTGCCTGGGTCTCGGGGGAGCCGGGGCTGCTCCTTGGCTGCGACGCCTGGTACCGGGGCCGACTACTGGGAGGGGCCCCCTGGTTGGAAGTAGTGCGGTGGCGGTCCACCGGCTGGGTGCGCTGGGATGTGTTGGCTCTGTAAGTTGGTGACTGCGGGTGGTGGCTGCCTCGGTCCCCCGGGGCTGCTCGCTCTGCCCGTGTTTCCTCTCGCCCCCCCCCTCTGCCGGCCCAAGTGCTGTTCGGCCCTGGGAGTCTGGTGTCACCGCTGTGGCGGCCCGGACATGTGGCGGTGTGCCGACGCTGTTGGACCGTGACGGCACCGTTCTTGCTTGGCGGGGACGCGCCATGTTGGGTTGCCTGGGGATCCGGGGGCATTCCACACCCATGTCTTCCTGGGCTTGTCAGGCTCCTTGTGGAGGTGATTTGACATGGAGGGGGAGGTGGGGCCGGTGGCCGCCTTCTCCTCTGCCCTGCTCTGCTGGGTGGGTTGGCTGCAGCCGCCTCTTGGGGGGGGGCATGCGTTGGCCTGGGGGCGGGAGGGCAGGGGGGCGATGACCGGTGACGATGGGAACCAACAAGGGCTTTGTAAGAATAACTACTTTAGTAAAGTTAAAAATAACTATTCAAAGGAAGGAGGTATGTAAATGATTTGTTGTTGTCATTTTTATTGTGATTATTATCATATTTTTGTATATGTATGTATTTATGTGCACAAAGAATTATGAGTATGTAGGTATTACCATATATATATATGGGTTTCCATGTTGTCGGTGTGCATGTACATGTGTGTGTGTGTGTGTACGTGTGTGTGCATTTACACGAGTGTGTGTGTGTGGGGGGGGGGGGATGTGTGCGTGCACATGGGTGTGTGTGTGTGTGGGGGGGGGGGGGGTAGGGGTGTGCGTACATGGGTGTGTATGTGTGTGTGTGCATGTACACGTGTGTGTGTGTGTGTGTGCGTGAGAGTACACGTGTGTGTGGGGGTATATGTGTCTGTGCACGTGTGTGTGTGTGTGTGCGTGTGTGTGTACGTACACATGTGGACGTGTGTGTGAGTGTGTGCAAACACATGTGGAGGTGTGTGTGTGTGTGCATGGGAGTACACATGTGGAGGTGTGTGTGTGTGTGTGTGGGTGTGTGTACACGTGCGGATGTGTATATGTGGGTATGTATGTGTGTTTGGATGTATGCATATATATAGATATATATAAGTATGCACTAGGTGTTTATATGTTACTGTGTATATGTAGATGCATTTCTATATGTGTATATATTGATGTATGGGTATATATATATATATGGACAAATACAGGATATATGTATATGCACATGAAACTAAAAAGCACAGGTGCACATGATTGTATCAGAGTATATTAATATGTATGAATAACTACTTACTGATGCACTTGTATCTTACATACATAATGCTTCAAGGTCAACACACGGATCATTGCTGGGTGTATGTATACGGGTGTGTGTGTGTGTGTGTGTGTGTGCATTGTGCATTGAGGTACAAATTGAGTTGCTCTGTTTACAATGTATAAAGAATATGTACTAGATAACAGCATACATGTCCACATATGTATGTGTATGTATGTGTATGTATGTATTATATATGACTATTCAATACTGCCTCCAGCACCCCCCCAACGCTCAAACGATCAGAAATGTGATTGTAAATAGGAAACTCCTCCTCCTTTTTCCTCCATTTTCTTTTTCTTTTTTTTATAACGATTGATTGTCTTGTGTCCACCTTTTACCCCTTAAACAACACATTATAAACTCCTTGACAAATATTACAACACAGACACCAAACTGCACCACCACTGTCTTGTCTCTCTCTTCTGCACTCTTTCTCTCCACTTTCCACACCCGGTGACTATAGCCCTCCTCTGCAGAACATTTACACCCCTCTCTTCGACTCTCCCTTTACTCTTATCTTGTTTGATTTCTCCAGGAATCAATAAAAATATAAGTTTGACTGTTATAAGGGCTGGTGAAGGTAGCACACTTGCACACACTCACCCACACACACAAAACACCCTTGGTTACCAGATTAAAATGCATATATACAACTACGGTTATACCAACATGGTATCAACCATAAATATATGTGCAAACAAGGGTAAAAAAAAAAAAATAAAAAAAAAAAATGGGAGTAATGTGCTCTTGTTTCCGCGCACCAGTCAAAAGACGGGCAGCAGCGTTCTGGACTAACTGCAACCGAGCAAGTGATTTCTGAGTAACTCCAACATAAAGAGCATTGCAATAATCTAAACGAGTTGTAATAAAAGCATGGATTAAAATCTCAAAGTCACAGCGAGAAAGAAGAGGTTTAACCTTGGACAATTGTCTCAGATGGAAAAAGCTGGACTTGACCACTGAACTAATATGAGCATTAAAAGTCAGGTTGCTGTCCAGTTTGACACCCAAACTCGTTGCTGTCCGTTTCAAATAATCATTTAAAACACCCAAATTGACATGTACCTTAGAGATGTCACTTGGGCCAAATAACAGAACCTCTGTCTTTTCCTGATTTAAATGTAATAAGTTACATGACATCCATGCCTTAATATCATCAATGCACTGTAATAACTGTTGAGCAGAATACGCTTCTTCCTGCTTTAGTGGTATATAAATCTGGCTGTCGTCGGCATAAAAGTGGAATGAAATCCCATGTTTACGGAGAACTGATCCAAGTGGAAGCAGGTACAATGAAAACAGAAGAGGTCCGAGAACAGAACCCTGAGGTACACCACATGTAAGAGGTGTCCTGCAGGACTCTGTACGTCCAAGACGGACGCAAAAACTCCTTTCAGTTAGGTATGATCTGAACCATTTTAAAACATCACCTTGAATGCCCACCCAGCTTTCTAGGCGAGACAAAAGGATTTGATGGTCTACTGTGTCGAAGGCAGCTGCCAGATCCAACAGAACCAAAACAACACAGTGACCAGCATCTGTTGCTAAAAGAATGTCGTTAGAAACCCTTAATAGCGCCGACTCAGTACTGTGACGGGGTTTAAATCCCGACTGAAACACCTCAAGAATGTTGTTCTCTTCTAAAAACGTTATCAACTGGCAATACACAATTTTTTCAAGAACCTTCGAAAGGAATGGGAGCTTAGAGATGGGTCTGAAATTTGCCAAAATGGAAGAGTCCAAGCCAGGCTTTTTAATAAGTGGTGTTACTACTGCATGTTAAAAACACGAGGGCACAATCCCACGAACTAAACTGCCATTAATTATACTAAGAACATGAGGAGCCAGAGTAGGAAAAACTTCTTTAAAGAGACGAGGTGGAACTGGATCATTAGGAGACCCTGATGGCTTCATCTGACTGATTAATTTCTCCAAATAAGACGAACTGACAGGTTCAAACTGGTGGAAAACAGTAGAACATGTGATAGACATGGAGGGAGTACAAGGGAGAGGGGTAATGAGGGTCCTAATATTCCTAACTTTATCAATAAAAAAGCTCGCGAACATCTCACAAACCCTCATTGAGTTCTCCAGAGAGGCCGATTGTGGAGCATTTAGAACAGAGTTAATAGTTTTAAACAAAACCTGAGGATTGTGACGGTTACTTGCAATAATTTCTGAAAAATACTTAGTCTTGGCAGCTTTCATAGTCTTTTGATAAGATCGCCAGCTATCTCTCAACAACTGGAAGGAGACTTGTAACCGGTCTTTCTTCCATTTCCGCTCGGCTCTCCTGCACTCCCGCCTCACAGCACGAGTAGCCTCATCTAACCAGGGCTCGGATCTCAACGTGGAGAGCCTTGTTTTCAGCGGAGCTACATTATCTAAAACAGTTTGGCAGATTGAATAAAAGTAAGACGACATGCTCTCAATATCTGGATTACAGCTCTGATAATCTGGTGAAAGAATAGTGGAATTAAAAGCTGCAGAGAACTGAGCGGCTGTGTAGGAGTTAATAGTTCGACTGCACAAGGCAGGGGCACAAGGTTTAACTATGTGCAACGGGAGCTGCACATCAAACAAAACAGGCATGTGATCAGAAAACACAGCATCACAGAAGGTTAAAAACAGTAAAACCATGAGCTAAAACTAAATCAAGTGTGTGACCGTGTTCCTGCGTAGGGGCAGATACAAACTGAACAAAATTAAAAGAGTTGATAAGATTTAAAAAGTCTCTGGCCAATGGCTTTTCAGGACAACAGACGTGGATATTAAAATCCCCAACTATTAAAATTCTGTCATATTTTGGCATTACTCCAGCCATAAAATCAGCAAAGTCATCAATAAAGTCCTTATTGTACTTTGGTGGTCTGTATATAACAGCGCAAAACACAGAACGAGCAGAGTCCAGTTTAAATAAATCCATCTCAAAACTGGAGTAAGTCCTTGCTGGGATCACCTGTTTACAGTTGTAGCTGCTCCTGTAAACGGTGGCCACGCCCCCTCCCCGACCAGACGTTCTAGGAACGCTGAAATATGAACAGTCCGGTGGCAAAAGTTCGCTGAAGGCACTGCTGTCGTCTCCAGAGATCCAGGTTTCAGTTAAATGCAGGAAATCCAGTTGATGAGTGACGAAGAAATCCTTTAGGACGAAGGTTTTGTTGGCTAGCGATCTAGCGTTCACCAGCGCCATCCTGGCCGGGGCCGGAGTATCCTTTGTAGGCAGAGCGCGAGGAAGCAGCCGCAGGTTGTGGAGGCCTCTCCCCCGCCTGCGGAGGTACGGCAAGATGGGTCGACGGGCCTGCAGCTCCACATCCACGCCGACCAGGGAAACCAGACAGGGCGCGATCGGGACCAAACAGCGGTGCGACGTCAGGCGACGATACGCAGCGGCTCTGATGAAGGCTGACGGAGAGCGTCTTAGACTGGCTTTCAGTTTCACCAGCAAACCGCTGCGTTTCCCTCGTCGTCTGCGCCGTTTTCGTGGAGGCGGAGTACGGTACAGGTGAGATGGTATACCTGAGAGAAGTGGGGGCCGGCCCGACTCCCGCCCGTGGAGTCCAAGTCGAGACAGACCTCCGAAAGAGGGACGAAGATTCAGGAGAGCCTGGCGATCATAGATCACCAACGAGTTGACATCTGTTACTACGATCAATAAACATAACGCAAAAACAAAGCTCGCAGGGACAGAAGGCTGGCCAAACACACTGGCACCATCTTGATCCGGTCAACCGGAACAACATATTATAAACTCTTCTTGACACATATTACAACACAGACACCAGACTGCACCACCACTGTCTCGTCTCTCTCTCCTGCTCTCTTTCTCTCCACTCTCCACACCCGGTGACTCTAGCCCTCCTCTGCAGAATATTTATACCCCTCTTTCTGAACTTTTATCTTGTTTGATTTCTCCAGGGATCAATAAAAATATAGTTTGACTGTTATGAGGGCTGGTGAAGGTAGCACACTCGCACACACCCACCCACACACACACAAAACACCCTTGGTTACTAGATTAAAATGCATATATACAACTCCGGTTATACCAACATGGTATCAACCATAAATATATGTGCAAACAAGGGCCAAAAAAAAGAAAAAAAAAAAAAAAAAAAAAAAGTTGGACTCCTGGTACTGTCTGCTAAAACCTCTTTTTTCTTGGAAGTCGTAGGCTGCTCTTCTCTCTCTTCATTGTGCCTTTTCCCTTTCACAAAAAGAAACTTTCCAAAGACGCCTGTTTACTCATTTTGCTAGCTGGGTTAAATTTTAGCGCTTAAATGAGGAGATGTAACAGAGAGGTCATTTCAAAATAAAAGACGTTTAAAAAAAATAGACCGCTTGACTCAGATAATAAATAAAACAGAAATAAATAATTAATTCTTGTGTGGCCCGGTATTTATTGATCCACGGACAGGTACTGGTTCGCGGCCCGGGGGTTGGGGAGCACTGCATTAAGGGACTAATTATACACTAACTATATGCTTCATTAAAGAGAAATGTTTTAAGTTTAGTTTTAAAGGTGGAGGTGGTATCAGCCTCCTTCACCCAAACTGGAAGTTGGTTCCAGAGTGATGGTTCCTGATAACAGAAAGCCCATCCTCCAAATCTACATTTCGATACTCTAGGAACTACGAGTAAACCTGCACCCTGAGAACGGAGAGCTCTATTAGGAACGTACGGTACTATCAAGTCATGCAAATATCGCGGCGCTAGGCCATTTTGGACTTTATACGCAAGTAATAAAATTTTGAATTGGATTGTAAATTTTACAGGGAGCCGATGGAGGGAAGCTAAAACTGGAGAGACGTGGTCTCTCTCTTGTTGGTTCCTGTCAGCACTCGCGCTGCTGCATTTTGGATCATCTGGAGGCTGTTCAGAGAATTACTTGGACATCCAGCCAACAACACGTTACAGTAATCTAGTCTAGAAGATACGAACGCATGAATTAGTTTTTCAGCATCACTCTGCGAGAGGATGCTCCTGATCTTTGAGATATTATGGAGGTGGAAAAACGTGGTTTTACAAACCTGATTAATATGCTGTTTAAATGACAAATCCTGATCGAATATAACGCCAAGCTTTCGCACAGTTTTACTGGAGGCCATCGCAAGACCATCTAATCTCTTCCTAAGCTGTTTGGGACCACAAACAACAACCTCTGTTTTATCAGAATTTAGTAGCAAAAAGTTTGTGGACATCCAGTCCTTGATGTCCTTAAGACACATCTGAAGTTTGTCTGATGGTTCTGTTTCATCTTCATAGACAGATACAGCTGCGTATCATCAGCATAACAATGGACATTAATGCCGTGGTTCCGGATAATACTTCCTAAGGGCTGCATGTATAAACTGAACAGGATTGGCCCTAGCACTGAACCCTGCGGGACACCATAGCGCTCCTCCTTTCTCCTCTCCTCTTTCCTTTTCTGAAACCCAGATTTTATAGGAAGCATAATCCTGAGTGATGACCATAATAGCACACTAGCGCAACTGCTGGCTGCTACTAGTATCATCACCATCAGTGTGCTAATGAGGGATATTTAACTTTTACTCCCAAAATCAAGTGAAAACAAAGAGATCACTAATTTCATTACTTTGTTTGAAAAAAAATCGCAATAATGATGCATTTTTAATTTTATATTATACCTATATAAAATAAATTTTACCTATTTTTTAAACCCTGTCAGTCAGGGGCCCTTGACAGTGTCCTAACATTTTTGCCCAATAAAGCACCCCTGGCTGGAAATCAGCCCCCGACAATCCCAGCCCAATTTAATTCCTGTTTATGACAATGGCATGAACTAAAATTAAATAATTAATACAACAGATATAGTCAGAATCATTCACCTTAAACTGGATGACCAATAACTAACGTTAACACACAATCAACAGGAAATGCAACACGATGCAATTTAGCAGCTTCTGACTTACTTGGCAATTTAATGCAAGTAAGTAAAGTGAGTACATTTTTATTTATATAGCACCTTTCAAAATAAAAACCACAAAGTGATTCACAATAAAACACAGAACAAAACGTGGAAAATGTGAGGTCAGACGGCATATCATTGGAGGCTTACCTCAAAATCCGGGCGATTCTAGAGTCAGAGCTTTAGGGGTGCTGCAGACCCAGTGAGCTCCACCAACAGACACGCAGAGACAACCGGTAGTGTCAAGAGTTATCTTTCATCTCATATCTGTTTTCTAAGCGAATGTGGTGATGAGCCACTAAAATGACACCTTGGTTCGTATTTTAACAGTGACAAACCAAGTCTGTCTCTTGATTTAAAACAGGGTGATTAACAAAAGAAGCAAATAAAAACCTCACATGGCTATCATAGCTCTTTCCCAATAATATAAAAAATAATTGGTTTTGTGTGGCAAAATTAGGACTAATTCAATTTATTACCTTTTAGTAATGATGGCTATAGCCATTAGTAATAATGAGTCATTTTTACTTTTGTTCTAATTCTTAATAAGGTTGAACCTGAAAAACTGCCTATGTTTTGGATATCCCTTCAGGGCTAGGGTTAAATTTAGGGCTGCTACCACACCCATGTTTAAACTAACGATGGCACTGAAAACCGCCTAGTTTGCAGGTATGATGAAATTATGCTGAACAAGTTAATTGAATTTAAAATTCTTAGTACTACAAATTACCTTTTTTAAACCCCCCCATTTTTTTGGATTAACCATTCATTGCCTGAACGCAGGCATATATTCTTATATGGCATTTGCCCTCTGTATTGGGGCCTCCAGAGTATATTAATTTACTTTAAGAGTTTAATAACAAATCTGATGGTCATAAGACAAATTTATTTTGAGGATAATCAAACATCTGTACATCAGTTGAGGATGGCTTTTTCTCGGTAAATTTAGTCAGCATAAACAATGATAATAAATACTTTTAATGTATAATTATGTCCTGTATATATATCCAGAACACATAAACAGACACAATGACAGAATAAATTCTCTTATTGATACTTGGACTCACATTTCAAGTATGGAGTTGTTTTATAGCATCAGATACGCCGCAGTTCTTGGCGAATGGAAGATTTCTCACATCAAAAGCATAGGAGTTAACTGGAAGATCCCGTCATGCAGTCCAACAAATTGCAGGTACTTTGGTATCATATAAACCAAAATGAAGCATACGAGTTCATTTACAAAAAAAACAAACTGTTAGACTTGGAAACAAAAACATAAATGAGATAGATCATCTGACAATTTTCATATGATCTGTTTCTGAGACATGACATGACATCTCAGGTCAGCATCTAAAGCGCTGGTTGTACGACAATCAGTCATCAAATACACAAGGAGCTGAAACATCTACATCCAGCAGATCAAGGTCTGATCAGCATCACTGATCACCTTGGAAACCATTTAACGTCCCCAGAAAACCGGTGACAATCCCTAAGAATAAATATTTCCATACACATGATCAACAAATCTGATTGACAGCTCGTAGCTACATTCAACAGTCATTTACATGAAGAACAGTGCACTTATGTTCTTTCAGATAAACATGACCCACCTCCATCTTTCAGTCCCAGCAGATTCAAATGAAATGTTTTCATGCATATAAACAATAAAATACACAGAGATGATTTAAAAGCACTTTTTTCCCCCAAGCTGCTCTACTTTAAAGATTTTTTAACCCTTTAAATTTGTTTTCTTCATCTGCTGCTTCAAAATTCAAACATGAACCCTTCAGGAATGAACTTTCAGTAATATTGTTTTCTCTGCTGATCAGATCAAAATTAGATTTTAGATCAATCATAATGTTCAAGAGCAACGTTGTCTTCCCTCACGCAGACACTTTTAAGTTCTCAGTCAGAGGTTTTCGCTATTGCTTATTCTTCACTTTAACAGCAAAAACTCAAGATTGAAAAGAGCAGTATACCATTTTAACAACGTGAACAATCTTACACCTGATTCAAATACAAAAATCTAACACAAATACACATTTCCTAAAAAAAAAAAAAAAAAAAAAAAAATAGCTGAAGAATTGAAGTTCCCACACCTGAACTCCAGGTGGACCGGGTCTCTTCATAACAACCGTTTGATTTCAAATTACATCCATCTAGAGCAAGCTTTGAAATAACTTGTGTCTCAGGCAGATATGCAGCAGTTTTAGAGATTCATCCATCCATCCATGATCTTATTAAATTTCCTGTTGTGGGAGCCGGGGCCTAATCAGAGGTCCAGACCTCCTTCTCTTCAGTCACCTGCTCCAGATTTTCCAAGACACTGAGGTGTTTTTCCAGACCAGTTGAGAGATGGTCTTTTCTTAGTATCCTGGGTGTGCCTTCGGGGTTACTTCTGAAACAGCTCCTGAAACAGCCCCTCCTCAGCCTCTGACTTCTTTTCTAATCTCCAACCATGGGCCCACATGTACGTGTTGCTGTTTATTACTTGAATGGGGTGATGTGAAGTGTTGCGTGCATTGTCTTTAATACCTTTGATGGTGTGTCTGTGTCTCTCCTCTCTCTCTTTTCCTGCTCTACCCGTCTGGTCTTCAGCAGGAGGGTCCCCTCTTATGATCCAGGTCCTGATCCAGGTTTTTCCCTCTTTAAGGGGAGTTTTTACCTGCCGTTGTTTATGTAATAATTGATCAGGGGTCATGTTCTGGGTCTCTGGAAAGACCCTGGAGACAACTTATGTTGTAATAGACGGTGTATAAATAAAACTGAATTAAATTAAAAAGTGCCAGAAACAGTAGCTGAATTTGTCTGAATATCTGAGGATGTAAACATGCATGCTGCATGCCCAATACCTGATGCCTATCTCAGAGCCAAACGGTGCAAACTGTTCTCAACCTGTGGTGTTCCCTCGCTGCTCTGGCAGAAAGCATCCAAAAGCCATGAACATGTCAAAATGCAAAGCACTGACAACCACAACTATCACAGCAAAAATGCTGCCCATTACCACAAGATTGACTTAAACCTGATAAATGCCTCTTTCATAAGTACCTTGTGTGTGTTAACAATTGGAACTAAGGAACAACTAAAAGTGTCGAGTCACGCCTACTGCCATGTGTGTGTGTGTATGTGGAGAGTCCAGCTGCCCCCCTGCTTGTGTCCTCGAAGTTGGTCTTTGCTCACTATTCACAGCTTGTGACCACAGGTGAGGGTAGGAATCAAGTGAATAGAATAAAAATCTAAATAAAAGGCTAACGGAAGCTGTTAAACTGCTTGACATGCCCTACATACTGCAGTTTTCTGTTTGTAAGTACAGGATTAACACATACATGAACATTTTTACAACACACATTTTTTCCAAACTTTCCCACAGAAAAAGTCTGCACATTTAAGTTGGCTTTCACAGAGCCTGTCCAGCCATGCCTGGTTTTCACTCTTTGACACCAAGAACCAAGTCAAGCTCCTCTAATTGGATTTTGATTTCCAGGAGTTGGTACGTACAGAGCCTAAAGAATCTATCGTTTAGAAAAATGATGGAAGTTGTAGAATTATAAAAATGATGGGGTGTAGGCAGAGCTAAAAATCAGGCTAGTTTCAACAAGACATCAGACATGGCCACAGTGAAGTAGTAACACTGACAAATGTTGTTGGTTTTAGATTAAAAAATATTTGATCAAAGATGTAGCTAGCAGTTCTCAAGCCATCTTGGCTGTTCTGAATAGCGGCAGTTGGATGCCTCTATAAAGCCAGCACATAAAGCCACCTCACTGGTTCAGTACATTTTGTTCCAGTGGAGGTGGCTGTGAATGGGAGGTACCAGACCCATTTCACAAAATAACACAGGTATGACTGGACAGGTGGGTAAGATGACATTAATCTGGTAGAGTTCAAGAACACTAATGACAACCATATCTGTCATACAGGTAACCTCCGAAACACATCAGATGGGTAGATCTGAGAAACCTGTCATCAGTGATGTTCTGACTGTGATATCAGCTGTGACACAGCAGGTGTTGAAACAACTGCTTCCAGATATTTCCGTGAGGACAGAGCTAAGTTCTAGGTTTCCAGGACCCCGATTTCCATTCTAAAACATCAGAACTGTGCAGTGAAAATGGAAGACAGGACCTGAATGGCTCATCTCAGTGTTGTCATCTGAAGCCCTGAAACTTGCTTTCCTCTGAATGGACAGGTAGCCCGGTGATTTATTATTGCATCTGTGTAAACAGTTTCTTTTCCTTTTTCTTCTCGCATCTTCTGTTTCACTTCCTGTTCATAAGTCGTGGCAGCCCCTTCAAAATAAAACATCATCACATCCCTTCCTTTTAGAGGTCCTCCTGACTCTGCCTCCTTCTGATGTCAGAAGCGCAGACTCCTCCTTCTGGTTGGACTGTTTGCTGGATGGGTAAAAAGACAATTTAATTTGTAGAGCAGATTTCAGAGTGCCTCATGCATGCAAAGGAACATGTGAGAGATGGCTGGGTTCTCAAGTTCTTTTGAAGTGCTCTGGTGAGACCTGAGGATGTAAATAATGCTGCTAAACTGAACCACAGCTGTTCTGATTCATATGTGACTCAAATTTGTAAGAATTGGAGAGGACTAAGATAGTGGTGGTGGACGTATCCTTCTGAACCCATCCTGGCTTAATCTGTTGGACCAATCCAGAATGAGAAGTCGATGCTATATCAACTCAGGTTTAACTAATCCGGGTATAATTTTCCATGTTCACGCCTTTCTTAGGCAGACTGCGAGGTCGGTCCCACATTTATTAATTCATAAGATGTGTCTCACTTATGTATCAACAACTGAACTACAGCTTATAATGTATGGAATAAGTAGATGCTGCATGAAAAATGCAAAAGGAACAGGTTTCAGTCCTCATTGTCAGGGGTACCTGGTCTTTCCTGATGGCACACACCTGGACTGCTTTGACCAACAGTGGAGACACAGTTGTTAATGGCTCAGGTGGACCCTTGTTTTACCTGCTTGTGGTGACCTAATCCTTTATACTTGGTTTTAGACGTGTGTGTGGGTGTGTTGGAGTGTGTTACCTGGTTCAGGAGCTGCTCTCTGTCTCATGGTTTCTTTCTCCAGCTGAATCTCTGGCAAACTAAAGATGGATGTTGCTGAAACATTCAGTCAGAGCAGGTTCGTGACATCACAGTCAGGTGACATCACAGGCAGGGTAGGGTTGTTTATACTCACTGTCAGAAAGTAACATCACTCTGCCTCCAAGGCTGCTGAAGTAACAGTGCTTCATTGACTCGTCTGCTGAAATCCTCTTCTTCCCTTCAAACTAAAGTTTCAATAAAGCTTAGCTCCACTGTCTAGTTATCACTAAAATAATAACACCACAGACACTGCAGAGTTCACCGACCTGCAGGAACTTTGACAGCAGCTCCACCCCTTCGCCACTGAGCCTAAAAAACAGAGAAAAGTTTACCTGGTCATATGATCATGAATCCATATTTAATACCAATAGAACATAAATGATACATGTTAAACCTGAAACATTTTCATTGTAAACATCTTATTTTCATCATCTTATTTTTAATTTACAGTTTATGGTTGTGGGGCATCTTCTCTTCATCAAACATTCATCTGTAAACGTCTGGGTAGTGAGGAGACCAGCTGTGGGGTTTTAGAAGAGGAACATGGTCCAGTTCTTGTCTGATGCAGGAGTCTAGCTGCTCAACAGTCATGGACCTTCAATGCTGGATTTTTGGTTTAATGATGCTCTAGATGTTTTCTGCTGGTGAAAGGTCTAGACTGCAGGTAGACCACTTCAGCACATGGAGTCTTTTCTTGTGAAGCCATGATGTTGTGATGGATACAGAATGTGGTTCAGCATCATCTTGCTGAAATCTGCAAGTTCTTCCCTGAAAGAGATGTTGTCTGAATGGAGGAGATGTTGCACTAAAACCTCTGTGAACTTGTCTTCATTCAACTTTTCTTGCCAGATGTTAGCCCCTTTTACATTAACTGACGCAGGGTGGCGTGTCGAACTGGCCCTGCAAATAATTCACCTCTGAGGGCACACTTCACGGGTCAGGACTAATGTAAACAGAACTAACGTGGGGTGGCGGGCTTAGTTGATGACAAGATGATGGTGTCTGCAAGCTCCTCATCCTCAGAGCCGTGAACGTCATAAAACGTTCACTTGAAATTTAAGCTGAATATCAAGACATGATCTCCTGCAAAGATAAACAACCTTCCAAGAAAAAAAAAATACAACTTTAAGTGCTTCTTTGTCAGAATAGTAAGTCCTAAAAAGGAGAGCAGTTATTCCAAACAAAATATAAACCACTGTTTAATAACATTTGTGCTGCAGAAAAGTACAGAGCTTTGGAAATCATAATTTGCCATGAAGGTCCAAGTTAACATGCTGCCTTGATTTTCTGTCCCCAGCCTCTTTTCTGCAGTCAAGCAGACTCAGTAAAGCGAGTGAGGGAGTGTAATTTGAAAAATAAAGGGAAGAAGTTGGCACTTAAAGTGAATCAAGAGAGCCGTTATCTGCAACTGGCTACTAAAATGACAGACCGCGGTTTTGGAAAACAAGAAACTCAGGTCATTAACAAACTAAGGATCCTCAGAAAGAAGTTATTTGCACTCAATGAACAACAGCAGGAGGAGACTGCTGGTCATATTTGTGCAACACAATTTGGGGGAAGTCACTACGTAATACCCGCTGTTATTCAGCATGAATCCTCAGGGGTACTGATGACGCCATAAACAGCATTACCCACCACACTGTGAAGCACTAGAGAGACCCCAAAGCCTACACACAGGTTTTATTTATTTGGCAAATTTTGTTCACCTTTTATTACACTGCAACATCATCTTCTGATCAGTATACTGAAGCAGATGTGTGACCAAACCTTTTTTAATTAAGTGGTACACTCTTTTTTAAACAATTGAAGTCAGGTCAGAGTTAACACCACCCTTTACGAGTCCACATCCATCAGCACAGCCAGGGTTGTGTTACGTCTCCAGTTCTTTGTACACTCGACACCAATAAATGCACAAACCGTTACTCTGGCTGTTTTGTTTTTACATTTTCAGATGATACAGCCATCCTCAGTCCACCACACAAAGACCCAACCCCATCAGCCTGGTTTTAAACAGGAACAATTGTATAGCATAGTGATGCCAACCACCTCATATTAAATGTGACCAAAACGTAAAGGATGGTTCTGGACCCCAGATCAGTGGGAGACTACTGTCCAGTGGTGATACATGAAACACAGACTGAACAGGTCTCCTGTTCAGTCTGTGTTTCATGTATGTGCCCAGCACTGAGTCCAAATCAAATTTCCCTATGAGTACAATAAAGTGTATCGTATCATAGTTAACAGACGACATCACATGCACTGGTTTGAGAACAAGGAATTAGCCTTCAGGGAGGAGACTGGGTAAGAGGCAGCTACAATCCTGCACCCATGCTATTTACACTGCAAAGACTAAAGAGCTCTGAGGTGGTGGGTATAGTTTTGGTTGATTTGTAAGGGGAGCTGTGTGGACCAGCTGTCTTCACTCATCCCACTAACATTTTAAGCCTGATTTCTACTAATTCATTAAAGGTATGGTGAAGATGTGAGTATCTGATGGTCTAGGCTACAACACAGCCTGACGTGCACCCCTCTCCCAATGTTGTTATGCGTCACGTCAACAACCAAAGAATCCGCACTGGCAACTAGCGTTCGGTGGTGCAATTACAGAATGACGCAGACAGCAGCACAGCAGTATAAAGATCAGTGATAGTGTAGGGGCCGTGTGTAACCTACATGTGTAGCTGCTACACAGAAGTATAAGTCAGGCTTAATACAGACATCTGGGATCGTAGGGATGAATGAACTGCCTGTACTGATGCCTCAGAAAGTGGGCTGTCTATCAATAAATCTGCTAGCATATGTCCTGTTGTGTGTTGCATAGTGTTGTAAAATATTCAGAATAGCATCATGTCACAAGGTTCTTGTCACAAGAGTTAGAGTTAGTCTCTAGCTTTAAAATCGTAGCATCCACATCTCTGAAGACCTCTACTGATCACTAAACACTTCTGTTTTGCTCAGAAAAGTTTAGCAATGCCTGTTCTTTCTCAGGAAACTAAAAGAAATGCCTGCATGTCTCCTCTGGTCTTGAAAAACTTCTACCCCGAACTTGTGAATGTATCCTGACAACCTACATCACAGCGTGGAATAGGAACAGCACCGGAAACAGGACTGGAAACCCTGCAACATGTTGTAAAAACAGCTCAAGACATAACTGGTGTCACATTTCCAAAACTGACCTTCAAAAAGATGTTTCACTAATACAAGTTTAGACTAACTCATTTAGTAATTCAAGGATACCGACAACATACTGGTGATATCTGGTGGTACTATCATGTGCCATGGTGTATGGTGGCAGTGCTGGGGAGTACCTGGGGGTGTGGTTGCTCAGTCGTTCTGTTCTGTACTGGGGGTAGTTAAATGCCACAAACTCTTCATTAAACGTAATCCCTGGCCAGCTCTGCTCTGTAGGAGTACCTGCACACAAAATATAAACAACATTTTTGTGCCTAGCAGTCAAAGAAGCTGAGTGACTATAAGTAATGATGAAACAGACAATAATAAGGTCTCACCCAGCAACTTAAAGATAAAATGAAGTTCCTCCTCAACTGTAGAACCAGGAAAGAGTGGACGACCTGTTGCCATCTCATAGAAGATGCAACCAACACCCCTTAGACAAGTCAGTAAAATAATTGAGACTCTTTACTGATGTAGTGTAGTGTTACTGTAGACAAATATAGATGAAAGTAAAGTACAACACAGTAGAACGTAGTAGAGCACAGTACCACATATCGATGTGGGTGGAGTAGTCGATGCTTCCCAGCAGGATGTCGGGGGGGCGGTACCACAGCGTCACCACCTCATTAGAGTATGTCTTGGTGGGGATTGACTTCGCTCGAGCCAAACCTGAACCACATAGTTGACACCTGAGTGACATCACTATTACCTCACATTAAAACCACACAGAGCTCAGGGCAAGCCAACTCAAACTTTAATGTCATATTGTCAGAAAAGTATCAAGACATTTGCTATGCTCACCCGAGATAAATAATATAGAAAATTGGGCTGCAACTAGCAACTATTTTTATAGCCAGTTAATTTATCAATCATCGAAATGTTTAATCGACTATTCGGATGATTAGTTCACAATAAACCATTAACTTTAGGTATTAGGTTTTAAAATTCAGTTAAGACGTTTGAAGGAATGTACCAACTCATAAAACATTAAAAAGGAGTTCTTCACTCAAAAATATAATTAACTTAACTTTGCTGCTCATAAGAATGTAAAAAATAAAGAAATTTAGGTCTACGTTAAAACCCCTTTATGACCATCCCGTCATAATCAACAGAGTACTTCTCATAACCAGAGCTCCCAGACATTTAAGTTATCTAGAAACTTCAAAACCTAGTTGAAGTGAAAGATGTTGTGAAATTAGTTAGTGCCAGAGAAGAGGATGCAGAGGATAGGATTAGATGGGGGTGGAAGATTTGCTTTGATGGCCCCTGAAGGGAACAGCCCAAAAGAAACGAAGAGCAGAAAGCAGACAAATAGAGCTTTGTGGGCATATACAAGTCTTTACAGTGCTCACAGGACTTTTGAAGTACAACTACGGACAATCAGACAAGATTCACGGGCATGTCACACACAAATTTACATTCTATGATTACATATCTGTAATGTAAGATTCTTACTACAATTGGTACAAATCAAAAATTTTAATGGTTTGTTAAAGTAGAAAATGAAAACATTCCTATGTTGTACCAAATTATACACTAGACATTACAGCAGATGTATACTCAGCAGCCAGATTTGAGTAGTAAGAATTATGGAGACATTTATCCAGTTTTGGAGAGAAATTTCTGAGGTATTAGTCGATAAAAAAGAAAAAAAGACTAGGCATGTTTTGGTTGCCTGTTTTCTCAGCTCTCTGTATCACTCACGGTGGAGTTGTGCCCCGATGACCTCACAAAGACAGGTAAGAGCACTAGCATATAAGACACACCCACTAGCAGACAGAGAGCACGTTGGGAAAGATGGATGGACTGACTGACTGACCAAAAAGGAAATTCAACTGACCAGCAGCTCAGAAAATCAACTAAACATCCACTTAACAATAAAATACCATAATAAGAAAACAGAAGTTAAAATAAGTGTATTAAAAGTTGAAAGAGAGCATAAATAGAAATATCTAAATTAATTTATAATTATTCAAGTCAAGCTGAGATGTGTGTGTGTGTGCAGGAGGTGTTAAATAGTCTTACTGCTGAGGGACCAGAAGATCTGTAACGCTCTCTTCTGCAGTGCACTGAGAGGAACCGACTGCTGCAGCTGCTCCTCTGCTTCTCCAGAAGGCTGTGGACAGGGTGTCTACTATTGTAAATTATAGCTTTTAGTTTGTTTCATTTGCCCATCTCCACCACAGCTCTCAGTGAGTCCAGTCTCCTGCTCACACCAAGCTTTTTTAACCAGCTTGTCCAGTTGCTTGGTTTTCTTGTCTGTCAAGCTACCTCTCCAGCACACTGCAGAGCAGAGAAGTACACTGGCCAAAGGACCTCAGTGTCAGTATGAAGAGGCAACTTTGCACTGGACCCCTAGATACTTGTATGTCGTCCTCGTTTAGAGACTGGTTGATGGGGCGACCTTTCTTCTGAAATCCACCATCATCTTCATGTATGCAATATTCAACTTCTACAATACCTCAGTCACACAGCATCCACACAAACCTGAGCTTTCATTTATAACGCTTCTGTAACAGCTAGTTAGTGAACCACCTGACTGCTCACCTCTGAGCATCTAATCAGCACTCACCAAAATCTGCCAGTTTGAGCTCTCCTCGCTCGTTGATCAGCAGGTTTTGAGGTTTCAGGTCTCGATGAAGAACTTTTCTCCGGTGACAGTATGACAAACCTCTCAATAGCTGGAAAAGAAACAGCTGAGGACAGAAAGAGCAGATGAGTAAACTGGGTTAACTAGGTCAACAACGATGGGTGAAAAGAAAAAAGGTTCAGCTTTACATAAATGTGAAGTGAACCAACTGACGACTCATGGAGAAGACAAGAGCGAGCAGCAGGATTCGTCTGCTCATAAATACTCACGAGGCCAACTAGGAACCAGTGCAGAAGACAGGAGGATTCACTTGCACACAGACGTAAACTAGAATAACTTGTGACCAGTGTCTGCTGACATTTGAGCTCATCTCCGATGTTTTGTGTTTGTTGTTCCAGACATTACTCTACCCCTAACCTATAAACATCTTTAAGTCACACATTTATCCATCAGGGTAACATCAGCGAGTGCTCCCCCATCACAACCCATACCCCTCCCATCAGACCCCTATCTGCACTAAAGATCTGCTAGGACGATGGGAGTTGGCTCTTTCAAAGACAAAAGATCAGGAGGGCTACTGGACCTGACGGTGAGTCTCCTGTCTGCCTGACCAGTTGGCACCCATCTTCACCAGGATCTTTAAGCAGTCTCCAGAGCTGTGTGAAATCCGGTCCTGTTTCAAACCCTCCACCATCATACTAATTCTGAAGCTGAACCTGCTCAAGACTGTGGAGATGATAGTGTACTTCAGGAGGAAACCTCCACCACTCCATCCCTTCACCATCCTCCACAACACAGTGTCTACTGTGGGCACGTTCAGGTTTCTGGGCTCAACAATTTCAATTCAATTTTCAATTCAGTTCAATTTTATTTATACAGCATCTACTACAACACAAATTGTCTCTAAGATCTTTCCAGAGACCCAGGACATGACTAATTAATAACTGAGGATTGAGTTGAAGAAGGGAAAGAGAAGAGAGGGGTTCTTCTTTTAAAGTAATGGTTTAACTACTACAACTTTAAAAACCTGTTCAATCTTAAGTTATTAATTAACAGTATCCCATAAGCATAATTGTGGTCCATTGTTCTTGTAGTATGTTGTGCTGGTCTGCCCCTTCTTTTCCTCTTCTGTGCATGTCCTGCAGACCAGAACCTCGGGAGCTGCTTGCTGACCTGCAGTTCCACCTCTGACCATCCCAGTCTTTACCTCCACCTGTCTGTGTGGATGTCTGTTGGATATTTGTTGACATCCTGACCTGCAGTCCTCATCCCTGTGGATCACCAACTATCCATATATTACCCATATATACATAGAAGTCTCAGTTCTGCTGCTGATGGCTAATTATACTGATGTATCTGGTCTTTTGTACCTTTGACGGTGTGTCTGTCTCTCTTCTCTCTTTACTTCCTGCTCTACCCGGCTGGTCTTCAGCAGGAGGGTCCCCCCCTTATGATCCAGGTCCTGGTCCAGGTTTCTTCCCTCTTAAAGGGGAATTTTTACCTGCCGTTGTTTATGTAATTCATAAACAACTTAAGGGGGGGGAGTGGTGGCCTAGTGGTTACAGTGGTGGGCTTGGGCGTGGAGGACCCAGGGCTGCCCACAACGGTAAATCACTGGGGGCCCCTGAGCAAGGCCCTTAACTACCCATTGCTCCCCGGGGCGCTGCCCTGCTAGCAGCCCCACTGCTCACTAGTGAAACTAGTTGATGGGTTAAAAGCAGAGGGCAATTTCGGTGTGCATCGTACATACAGCGTGTGCACGATGTCCACACTGACAATGAAAAGAAAGAAAAAAATAAAAATAAATAAATAAATAAATAAATAATTGTAGGCCACAGGGGGGCAGCATTTAATCATCATGCTCATGATGGGTTGGCCAGATGGGGCACCGTAGTTCGGTTGCGGCTTTGCTGAGCAAGCGCCATTTGCCTTCAGTTTCCCTCTCCCTGTTCTGAAGGTAAGCTGCGCTGTAGAGCTCTGCAGTCTCTTACAAGTATGCCTTTGTTCAAACCACTCATAGACTGTGAGCTTGTTCCGTAACTGGTCACTAATTAAACTGACTGTTATGCATGTTTGAATGAGAAGTGTGAGCCGTTTGTTCTTCTAGTTTATAAGTTCTGGTACGGCATGGCCATTAGCCAGTTATCAGTGAGCAGCCTGCACTTGTCTGCGATGCAGGCAGACCTGATTGGATTTCACGTGATTTTGACATCTTAAATTTAAATCCTATTTTTTTTGTACTGCACTGTTATAATAATTTTGTATTAAGCGTTAGTAGCTTTAGTAATTTATTGTTTTCCTCATATTGATTCATACGCGTTTGTTTAAAATTGATGATTGGCAATGACTGAGTTTATCTGAAGTCTCCCTCTCCCTGTTCTGAAGCTGTGAAGTGGATGTCAGTCATTAAAAAAAAGGGAGTCTGTGGTCTAATCCCAATCCTGAATCCAGCATTCTGTGTCCTGTGGCTCTCTGCACGTCACCCACCACCATACAACATCACTACAACCAAAAACAAATAACACAACGCAGAGGGATGGCGTCGAGGGTCTGGCAGTAGGCTTGCTGATGCTGTGGGTTACATAATAATTGCTCAGGGTCAAGTTCTGGTCTCTGGTAAGATCCTAGAGACAACTAGTGTTGTAATAGATGTTATAATAATAACATTTTATTTAATTGAATTGAAGAAATGCCCACCAACGTCATAGAGATGGTTTTTCCCCTCAGACGTCACTCTGCTCAACTTGCAGTGGACACAGAGAGTGACAAAATTTGTGAAATATCTTCACAACTGTAAATATTGGTTCTGACATGTAAATAACGTACATGGTGTACATATTTTTTGATTGCTGTGGCTTTTTATCTTCATGTATTATTCTTTTTCTTTCACTGAACCATAAGAAACAAAGGTTGCGTGATGAAAGTCCTGATTTATTTGCACAAACCTGGCAAATAAAAGGTGATTCTGAACACTCTGATTCTGAAGCTAGTCCACACATCAGTGATCGGTGCATCTTCTCTCACTCACCACTGAATGAATACAGACAACATGCAGCAAACGCACAGAATCAGCAGTTTCAGAGGCAATAAGTAATAAAATTCTCCTCACCTTGACGTTGTGAACATTGATGATATTTCCACAGTCGTCCAGATACTGTTTCAGATCTTTGTCCTGAAACACAAACATGATACACCATCAATCATTGTCAGTGCTACAGATAGGAGTATGTTCCCAACGAGTGTGTGCCTCACCAGATACTCAAACACCAGTGTGAGTGATTTCTGCGTGTGGATGATGTCATGGAGCGTCACAATGTTGGCGTGTTTCAGATCCTTCAACAGAGACACTGCAAGGGAACATACACATAAATACAAAATGAAGAACAGTTAGTACTTTTTGCTGGATTACTACTGTAGAACATTTTAGGCCAGTCCCAGAGCAGACCGACTCCTGTACAACAGCTGTAGTAGAGTGTGTGTACTGCAGCTTCAGTACTACAGTACCTTCTCTAATTGCAGTACATGGAGCTCCTTCTTCATGTTCAAGTCGAATTTCCTTCAGAGCAACCAGCTTTTCAGTCAGTTTGCTACGACCTTTGTAGACAGTAGCATAGGTACCCTGTCGACGGATGAAGAGGTACAGCAATAAGTTATCGGTTTACTAACATCAGTCACATGAGACTATATCTGTAACAAAGACAGGATGAAACCACCGCAGCTTCTCTTTGGTAATTCACACAGACTGAACAGATGATAAGCAAGCTTCTGTGAGAAGATGCAGCATTGTGATGTGTGGGAATTTGACATGACAGGAGTGTTGTTGGCAGCCATGCCGGTTCACCCGTGTTCACCTCTGTTACGACCTACCAAGGTAGTGAAGATCAAGCCTCTAAAAAAGCATTGCTTTTAGTGTTTGAAGCTGAAGTGCGTCTATTTATAGTCATCCAGCCACTGTATTTCAGTGTTTGGTACCTCTGTATCCAACTGAACTGCAACAAGCTTCAAGGGTCCTGTTTGTAAGCATAACAGCAAGCATAAAGACTTGGAGAGAACCAGTTGCAGTTTTTGGAGTGGAAGTTGAGTATTACCATACAATTGTGTTTTTAAACCTACAGATTACAACAAGATTCTCTGCTGTTCTCAAAAAGATTAGATTAACTTTTGGTAAATATCACACAAACAGAACTATACAGACAGAGCTCTAAAGTATTCTTCCTCTGAAATGCCCCTGGTGGGTCCTGAGGCTGCCAGACTGTTGTGGAAGGAACCCATTCACCAGTAAAGACCAGTAACACCTCCAAGGACTTGGACCAGTTCGTAAAAGAGGAAGTCAGTTTTGTTTAGCTGCTGTTTAGTTTTTTGTATCAGACATCACTAAACACATAATTTTACAGTATCATGATAAACTTCAGCAGAGACACTCAAATGACTTGCCTCTCCCAGTTTGTCCAGTTTGATGTACGTCTCCAGCTTCCCAAAACCGATCTCTGACTGAACAGATAGAAACGATTCATGAGACAAGTCATAACCCCATGCACAACAGAACCCAAAGACCCCATGGAAAACAACACAACCAAGAACACAATAAACCCAGCAGAACAAACCAGAGCACAAAAGAAACCCAACACACCCCAGCATATACAACAAATAGCAGAATACAACATAACAAGAGTAGTGGAGCCCAACACAAAAGAACCTGGAGAAAAAACCCAACACAAAAAGGAGATTGTAGAAGAACCCAACCTAGCAGAACACAACATTAACCCACAACATGACCCAGAAGTACATAAAATAAACCGAACAGACCCCAGCAGATCACATCATAACAAACCTAACTGAAGCAAACACAATAAAACCTAGCAGACCCCAACAGAAAACACAGCATAGAAGTACATGGAATAAACCTTGTATAACACAAGAAAACCCAACACAACGCAAAATAACACAATAGAACAAATCATAGCCCAACACAAAATAACCTGGCAGAACATTAACATAGAAGACACAGAACACAACCAAACCCTGAAGATCACAGAAAAACCCAACCCAACAGAGCATAGCAGAACACCACAGAACCAAACAGAACCCAGAAGAACAGAACAGAACAAAATTTACCAGAACCCAACTGAAAACAACACAACCCAGAAGTATCCAAAAAACAACAGAATACAACAGAACCCAGCACAACACAACAGACCAGAAGCAAGCAGACGTACCAGAGACACTCTGCGCAGGCGCCTGCTGATTGGCTGTTCAAAGAGAGCTGGACCAATCAGGTTAAACTTCTCCAGGTAATCATCTGGAAGACGAATGTCAGCTGGCAGTGAGAGGCGCTTATTGATGTCCTGAAGGAGACAGAAAACAATGCTTAATAGTAATAAAAGATGGGAAGAGAGATACAAACAATGGTAATAAAAGATACAAACAATGGGCAATGGGTAGTTAAAAGTCCTACCCAAGGACATGTAAACACCAGTACTCCAGAAAGAACATGAGGAACTTGCCAAATAACAGAACCCTGAAGCTACTGACAAAAGACATGTAAAATGTAAACACAGCAGAAAACCAGTCAAAGGGATCAGAGGTTACCACCACTGATCTGCTTAAACACCTTCACCACAGTCATGTTACTGAATTTGAACAACAAATTGTTTACAAAGACAGAGTGTCTGAAATCACTACTTACTACATAGTCCACTACAGAAAATTGTCGTCATTTTTTAATGAAAGATGTGGAAGATGGACAAGCTCCAGGAGTTGTTTCAAATATTAAAGGACTATTGGCGCCATTATCAGGCAACTGTGAAAGATGCTAAAAGACAACCCCTCTCAAATATCATCCAGTCGAACTGTCACAAGCCATGTTTTGTTTAATATTGTTGATATTGTTATGACTGTTCCGCAGCCTGCTTGTACTGAGCGTTCCCCTGAGTCATGTTAAAGGTTTTGAAGCTTCTTTCTGGATAAGGCAAAGCAAGTTTATTTGTATAGCACAATTCAACATCAAAATGATTCAAAGTGCTTTAGAGACATTAAAACATCATCACATAGCAGAAAATAAATTAAAAAAAATGAAAATATTAAAAAGCATGATTTAAAGCATAATTTAAAGTTTAAACAAAAAAAGAAATAAAAAAGAACAATAGATCAAATCACTAGTTAAAAAATGATCAAGTTTTGAAACTTGAGCTAAAAGGTATCAGAGCAGATTTGTGTGTTTATTGAAGTGCAGCTGAGAACAGGTGAGTCTTAGTGAGGACTGGAGCAGCAGAGTTCTGGATGAGCTGCAGTTGTCTAACTGATGTTTTAGGTGGACCTGTAAAGATGCTGGTACAATAATCAAGTCTACTGAAGATGAATGCAGGACTAGTTTTTCTAGGTCCTGCTGAGACATCATATCTTTTATCCTTGATATATTTTTGAGGTGATAGTAGACTGACTTTGTTATTGCCTTAATGTGTTTTTCCAAATTTAGGTCAGAGTCCATCACTATGCTCAGATTTTTGATAAGGTGACTAATACCAGGGCTTGGAGCGGATGTCATTAAAAGACCTTTATTAGAGCTGTCTCAGTGCTGATGATGTGGTTGGAAACCTGACTGGAAGACATCAAAACAGTCATTTAGTATCAGGAGGTTTACAGCTGTTGAAATACAGCTTTTTTTATGATTTTACTAAGAAAAGGGAGGTTTAATACGGACTTACAGCTGTTCATATGTGACCTGTCTAGTTCATTTTTAAAAGTGGCTTAATGACAGCTGTTTTTAGTCACTGAGGAAAGCAGAGATGTATTTACAATGTCTAGAAGCTCTGAGGACATACAATACTCTTAAAAACACTCAAAAAATCCTGTTGGCAGCAAGTGGTGGAATTCAGGTGATGTCAGCCAGGTTCTTATGAGTGATTAGACAAAACCATGTCCTGGTTTCTTTCATTGGACACAAAGAGGGCACATATCCTGCGTCTACCATAGGAACACTGAAAAAAAGAGTCAGTCATTGCAGACACAGTGGATAGAAGTTCAGGGCCCACTGAATCAGGGGGGGTTTGTTAGTCTGTCAACAGTAGTGAACAAAGTACATTATTGCTGCTTTTGGCAATGATATCATAAACATATGATCACCTTGCATCCCTCAGCTCTGTATTATATCTGCTCAGTCTCTCTTTATAAGTGTCTTAATGAACCTGTAGTTTAGTGTTCCACCTGTATTCAGCTTTTTGACTCTATTTTCAGCTCTGACCGGTGCAGCATTTCTCTATCAAGGTTTCTTTTTAGCAGTAATCATCTTCACCTTAGTGAGAGCAATGGTATCAATAATACTGAATACCACTGAATTTATCCACAAGCTCGTTAACTGAAGGTGAGTGGGGGAAGGGTGAGGAGGAGTAGATCTGGAAAAAAAAAATTTCTGGGGTATTTTTTATCTATATACCGTTTTATGATAATCTCTGCCTGGAAGCTTCTGTTGAGATTAATAAAACCCTCAAAGAAAACAAAAAAATGGTCAGACTTAGCAACGTCTGTCACCAAAACCTTACAGATGGTAAATTCTGATAAAACAGAGGTTGTTGTTTGTGGTCCCAAACAGCTTAGAAAGGGATTAGATGGTCTTGTGATGTCCTCCAGTAAAACTGTGCGAAACTTTAGCGTTATATTCGATCAGGATTTGTCATTTAAACAGCAGATTAATCAGGTTTGTAAAACCACGTTTTTCCACCTCCGTAATATCGTAAAGATTAGGAGCATCCTCTCGCAGATTGATGCTGGAAAACTAATTCATGCGTTCGTATCTTCTAGACTAGATTACTGTAACGTGTTGTTGGCTGGATGTCCAAGTAATTCTCTGAAGATCCTCCAGATGATCCAAAATGCAGCAGCGCGAGTGCTGACAGGAACCAACAAGAGAGACCACATTTCTCCTGTGTTCAGTTCTCTCCATCGGCTCCCCGGAAAACTCAGAATCCAATTCAAAATTTTATTACTTGCGTATAAAGTCCAAAATGGCCTAGCGCCGCTATATTTGCATGACTTGATAGTACCGTACGTTCCTAATAGAGTTCTCCGTTCTCAGGGTGCAGGTTTACTCGTAGTTCCTAGAGTATCGAAATGTAGATTTGGAGGACGGGCTTTCTGTTATCAGGAACCATCACTATGGAACCAACTTCCAGTTTGGGTGAAGGAGGCTGATACCACCTCCACCTTTAAAACTAAACTTAAAATATTTCTGTTTAATAAAGCACATAGTTAGTGTATATTTAGTACCTTAATGTGTCAGGTCCAGTAGTCAAAGCTGCAGCTACAGGACCAGATTAGAGCAGCTCATCTTAAACAGCTTCGGTGTAGATATGCTGCTATAGTCCTCTGCTGCAGGGGGGCACCAACATGATCCACTGAGTGGTGCCTTTCACCTCCTCTGTTTCTCTTTGCCTTCTCTGTCTCTGCTTCACCTCAACCCTCATTTATTAACAGTATCCCATAAACTTAATTGTAGTTTGTTGTGCTGGTCTGTCCCCTCTTTTTCTCTTCTGTACATGTTCTGCGGACCAGAGCCTCGGGAGCTGCATCCAGACCTGCAGTTCCACCTCTGACCATCCCAGTGTCTGCCTCCACCTGTCTGTATGGATGTCTGTTGGCTATTTGCTGACATCCCGACCTGCAGTCCTCATCCCCTTATCGGTCTACTGCTGATAGATAATTTTACTATTGTATCCTGTCTTGTTCCTTTGATGGTGTCTCTATGTCTCTATTCTTTCTTTACTTCCTGCTCTACCCAGCTGGCCTTCAGCAGGAGGGTTCCCCCTCATGAGCCAGGTCCTGCTGAAGGTTTCTTCCCTCTTAAAGGGGAGTTTTTCTTGCCACTGTTTGGCATAAGGTTTTTCTTCCACTAGGGAAGTTTTTACCTACCATTGTTTATGTAATAATTGCTCGGGGGTCATGTTCTGGGTCTCTGGAAAGATCCTGAAGACAACTAGTGTTGTAATAGATGCTGTATTAATAAAACTGAATTGAACTCCTCTGTGAAATGATCAGCTCTCATGGTTTCTCCTACGCTATGTTGATGACACCCAGTTTTTCCTTTCCTTCCCATCTGATGAAACTACCATCTCATTGTGAATAGCTCTGATATCTCTGCATGGATGAATGATGGCCACCTTCAGCTAAATCTGTACAAGACTGAGCTTACTGTCTGTCCAGTCAGTCATTCCTGACCTCCTCAGATAAGCTAGCACCCTTGTGCTCATGTCTTCTGCTAGAAATCTTGGTGTCATGTTAGACAGCAGCTGACCTTTAAGGGCCGTGTTGCCTCGGTTTTCCAGTCTTAACTGACAGAACATGTGGCACAGGTCTTGGTTCAGGCTCTGGTCATGACTACTGTAATTCCTTACTGGTCGGCCTCCCCGCATGCTCAGTTAAACCTCTACAGATGATCCAGACTGCAGCAGCAGGTCTGATCTTCAACCAGCCCAGGAGAGCTCATGTCAGGCCCCTGCTGATCTCTCTGCACTGGCTTCCAGTTGCAGCGCGCATGAAGTTCAAAGCTCTGCTTCTGTCTTACCAAACACTTCCCCAAACGGCTCCTGCCGACCTTCAGTCCTTCATCCAGAGCTACGCTCCCTCTCGACAGCTACGCTCAACCAGTGAAAGACGCCTGGTGCTTCCATCACAACGGAGCATTAAAATCAATAGTCAGATTCTTTTCCTCTGCTGTTCCCTGAGGGTGGACTGACCTATCAGACTCTGCCCGGTCCGCAAGGTCTGTACCTACTTTTAAGAGCAAGTTAAAGACTCAGCACTTTAAGGAGCATTTTCACATTTAGTTGAACTTGCTCATCAGAAGGAATTAGAAGATTTGTCCAGCTACTTGCATGATACAGCACTGATAGAACTGCATGCACTTGTGCCAAGATGATATTATGATGGTGAAGACCAAGTTTTGCTGAATAAAGGGACTGTTGTAGGGTTTAAAGGTAACCACTTTTTTTTTAATCCTCCAGCACTAGCAGGGCAGCACCTGTGTCCTACTGGACTCACAACTGTCTGACCAGCACCGATCCAGGCTGTCCCCTCCTCTATCTTATTTCTTGCTTGTGTTGTTCTCAGATGTAAGTTGCTTTGGGAAAAAAGCCTCTGCTAAATGACAGTAGTAGTAGAATGGACCTGAATTCCTCCACAACCATGATAGACACTGATGAAGTCAGAGTGAAAACATCTACTGAAAGCTCCTTCTGCTGAAGCAAACATCTACCGAGGGTTACTGCAGCTGAAGGAAACATCTACTAAAAGTTCCTGCTGCTGAAAGTGGATCTACATGTTGCAGCAGAGCATGTGTGTTACTTTGATGTGTTTTGGTGTGTGTTTCTGTGTGAACCACCTCAGTAGAGATCTTCTTGTTCCTCATCCTGACACGAACTGGACTCTGAACATCATCTGAAGACGATGCCAGATCACTTTCTCCATCTGAGCTCATCCTCACATCCTCATGAACAATCTCTGAAAACATGTATGTTTACATATAATCACAAACACAAAGTTATACATTTACACACAATCAAATAAACCTTTTAAATTATGTGACAAAAGAAAGTGCACCTCCTTCATTTCTTAAGTTTTCTGTATCAGGACAGGAAATCATCATCTGGTTCTTAGCAGCACTGAAAATGAGGAGCTTTCTCCCGGTAATGTTCCTCCATTTCATTATTAAACTTGTTTTGTTGAGGTTATAATTTAACTGTTGTTCTAAATAAAATTCAAAATACTTTCTTTATTCTTAGAGAGACAATTAATTTTGCATGTGCAACATGTGCACATGATTTAAGTCTCTTCAAAGATTCACTGTAGAGGTGTATTGCTGTGGGCAGGATAGATCTCCTGTGGCGGTCTGAAGGATCTCCTGCCATCTCCTTGTCTGTGTTGTAGCAAATCTGAAGAACCTCTGACTGTAGACACTGTTGCTAAATTGCTATGTTCAGGATGTTCAGGGTTGTTCATGATCTTTGTTATTTTATGAACTATCCTCCTTTGCACAATCATCTCCAGATGTTCTAGAACAGTCTCCAGAACAGAACCAGCCTTCTTTATCAGTTTGTTCAGTTTCTTTAAGTCACTGGTTCTGATGTTGCTCCCAAAAAGATGACTGCAGATGTGATTGAACTCTCCACAACAGACTGCAAACGCTGAACGACCTAAACTTCCTCATGAAGTAAAGTCTGATCTGCCCCTTCTTATAAACACCATCAGTTTGTCTCTCCAGTCCAGTCTGCTGTCCAGGTGAGCACCAAGGTATTTATACTCTCCCTCCACCTCCACTTCTTCTCCCATGATGGAAAAACTATTCAACTTAATCCTTGCCCTCCTAAAATCCACAATCATCTCCTTTGTCTTGTTCAGTCAAGGTGAGAAGACTGTTCCCCACACAATGCCACAAAACAATGCAATGGTTCTCTGTACTCAGCCTCAAAGGTCACATTACAAGTTGCCTCTAGATGATGGGTTTGTAGGTGGAGGAGAGAAAGACCAAATTATGATCTGTCTTGTTGAGAGCAGGTGGTGCAGAGGAGCTGTTTGCATCTCTGACACTTGCAAAAAACAAATTCAACATTTAGATTTCTCTGGTGGAACATTTGACAAACTGTCGAAACGTTGGAAATGTGGCAGAGAGACGTGGTTTAAATCACCAGTGGTGACTAGAAATGCGCTGGGTTGTCATGTCTGCAGCTTAGCAACAGCAGAGCTGATGACGTCACACACAACATTCCGTACCAGCTGATGGCAGGATGTAACATTCTGCTACAACAACACTGGTGAACTCTCAGTAGATAAGGATTAAAAAACTCACAACTAACAGTTCAGTATCTGGCTGCAGGAATGATGTTTCACAGTAACAAGTCCTGGACTACATCATCTGTTGGTGACGAGCTCTGGAACGCCACCACTCGTTTTTTCCCTTCACGTCTGTCTGGCCATATCATCTTAAAGATGCTAGAGAGAAGCTGAAGACAAAGACATGCTCCTCCAGCCACGTCTGATAGCTGCATTGATGAAGGTCCAGATTTGTCAATGTCAGCACTTAAGTTTTCATCTTAGTGCTGGTTTAAACTTTCTTTTCCTCTCTCTCCGCTTTGCTCCTGCTCTACATCCAGGACATCAACTCGTGGGGGTTTTGGGGACTCAGCCTGGGTTTAATTTGGCTTTTTGATACCTCAATCAGTTGCTCCCACTGGTAAACAACTCATTTGTTGCTATGGTTACTATTTATAACTATCATATCTAACTATAACTATCAGTTAACTGCAGTAGTCAACATTTGAAGTTGATCAAAGCATTTAATCGGATTTGTCTTAATATAACAATGCTTATTCCTCAAAATAAGTGTGTGGGGGGGTATATGTGTGGTACTGGTGTGTGGTAGGCAAAGCAGGGCAAGTTTATTTGTACAGCACATTTCAGCAATAAGGCAATTCAAGGTACATATTTACGTAATACTTTACATAGTATAAATGTGAAAAGTAAAAAGGAAAAAGGAAAAGAAAAAAAAAGTTACCGTGCAGTAACAGAATAAAGAAAAGTTAGTTACATTTTATTACTGAGATTAACATTGTTTAAATATAAATTCAGAATAGTTTAATAATTCAGTTTAGGCAGCTGTAAACAAATGAGTTTTGAACCCTGATTTAAAGGAACTGAGAGTTTCAGCATTGCCACAGTTTTCTGGAAGTTTGTTCCAGATTTGCTGAAAGCTGAATGCTGTTTCTCCATGTTTGGTTCTGATTCTGGGGACACAGACCAGACCTGAACCAGAAGAGCTGAGAGGTGTGGATAGTTGACATGGCAACAACAAGTCTCTGATGTACTTTGGTCCTGAAACATTCAGTGACTTATAAACTAACAGAAGTATTTTAAAGTCTGTTCTCTGAGGTACAGGGAGCCAGTGTCAGGACATCAGAACTGGACTGATGTGGTCCACGTTCTTAGTTCTAGTGAGAACTCGGGCAGCAGCGTTCTGGATCAGCTGTAGCTGTCTGATTGACCTTTTAGGCCGAACTGTGAAGACGCTGTTGCAGTAATCAATTCAGCTGAAGATAAACGTATGGATGAGTTTTTCAAGGACCTGCTGAGACATTAGTTCTTTGATCCTGAAGATGTTCTTCAGGTGACAGAAGCTACATTAAAACAATTACAAAGTTGTCTCTGAAAGTTCAGGTTTTAGTCCATAACTACAGCCAGATTTCAGACCTTATCAGTGGTTTATAGGATAAATACCTGAAGCTGTGTGCTGACTCTTAAACAACTACTTTAGTTTTGTTTTTGTTCAACTGAAGAATATTCTGGCACATCCACTCATTGATTTGTTTTATGCATCTACTCAACGCTTGTATGAGCTTATTGTCACCTGGTGACATTGTCATGTAAAGTTGTGTCTCTTCTGTGTAGCTATGGTAACTTATCTTGTTTATTATTATCTGAGCTTGTGGAAGCATGTAGATGTTAAATAGGAGGGATCCCAGGATAGAACCTTAGGGAACGCCACATGTATTTTTTGTTGATTCCAATGTAAAGTTATTTAGTGACACAAAATAGTCCCTGTCCTTTAAGACTCAAAACTAGTCAAGTTTTTAGTCAGAAAGTTTGACCCAGTTCTCCAGTCACTCTAGTAATATACCATGGTCAACAGTGTCATATGCTGCACTGAGGTCTAATAACACCAGCACTGTAGTCTGTATTTATGTGGATGTCATTGAACACCTTGACAAGGACAATCTCAGTGTTGTGGTGAGCATGTAAACCAGGCTGGAACACGTTAAAGGGGTTAATCAGAGTTAAAAAGGTATTTAACTGTTGAATCACAGCTTTTCCAATAACTGTACTGATGAACAGAGATGGGTCTTAGTGTGTTATGGCCAGTAATCATAGCTGCAAGTACAGAACAAAACTAGAACGGGCTCATCTTAAAAATAACATGCTTACATCATTATAGTACATCATCGCACACATCGTTCTGTAACATTTCCGAAAAAGTGGGCCACCAATTTTACTTCATTGGCCTTTACATACTGGCCCAAGCAAGAGCGTAAAATTCCACAAACGTGTGTCCTTACATACACAAAACTCAGCATTCCAGAACCATAGTGTGACTCGACTAATATGCGTGAAACAAGATGGTAGAGGTCAACCACGTTCATTGCTCTCATATTAATATTAATAATATGTTTTTAATAATTAAAAGAAACAGCAGAGATGATTTTGTCAGCTTTCTTTATATTGTTATGGTCCTTTTAACAGGAGTGTGTGTAAGCGTGAATGCACAATTGGACAAGAGAGGCACGTGAATGAGAGAGTGACAGTGTGTGCAGAGCGATGATGTGGAGAAGTAGACCAGGAACGTTTGAATAGTGTAACTAGACAGATTCAGCTGCATGTACAGCATCAGTACAGTGAATAAAAACACTGTGGCTGTCCAGGTTTTCCTCCCCAGCTGCTGTTTCAATTCTGAGCTGATTTTGACTACGAGCACTGCTTATTCCTGGAGCCAAGTGCAGCTCTTCAGTATATGTTTGCAGGCCATAGTTTCCACAGCTGCATGCTGTCAGAACTCTTAGTTCTCCTGTTATCAGATGATTAATACTAATATACCCTGTGTGCACAATTATTAGGCAAATCAGTATTTTGACCTTAGTATTTTAATGCATATTTTCTAACTCCAAGCTGTATAAACTTGAATGTTTATTGGATTAAACGTGTCAAGTGATATGTATTTGTGTAATGAGGGTGGATGTGGACTAAGGAGATCAACACGCTATTCAAGGTGTGCACAGTTATTAGGCAGTTTCTTTTCCTCAGGCAATATTGGCGAAGAAAAAGATTTAACTGACTCTGAAAAGTCAAACATTTTAAGAAGTGTTTTAGAGGGATGCAGCACTCGTGAAATTGCCAACATAACCAAACATTTTGTTGCAAATAGTCAACAGGGTTTGCAAGAAACGCGTTGAGAAAAAAGAAATTACCTGTCTAAGATTGGAGAAGAATCAAACATTAAGCTACCAGGAACCCATTATCCCCCAGTGCTGTCATATTCCAGAACTGCAACCTACCTGAAGAGCCGAGAAGTACAAGGTGTTCAGTGCTCAGAGACATGGCCAAGGTAAGGAAGGCTGAAACCCGACTGCCTCTGAACAAGATACATATGTCAAGACTGGGCCAAGAAATATCTTAAGACAGATTTTTCAGATTTTATGCAGGACAACGCTCCATCAAATGCATTTAAGTATTCCACTGTGCTGCTAGCCACTAAAGGCGTTAAAGATGAAATAATAATTGCATGGGCCCCTTCCTCACCTAACCTAAACCATGTTGAGAATTTGTGAACCCTTTCTGAACAGTGTCTTGGAGGCTGGGGTTGTAGCTACACAAATGGTTTATGTTAACAGATCAAGAAACTGACAAACTCAATGAATGGAAAGCTTGTGACTGTTTTTGAAAAGAAGGATGGCTATATTGGTCACCGATTCTTTTTTTATTTCAGAAATGTTTAGTTGTAAATTTTGAATTGTTTATTATTCTCAATTTAACAAATAAAAATAAACAAGTGAGATGGAAAATGTTTCTTTTTCCATTTGGTTGCATAATAATTCTTCACACTAATATTACCCAATAATTGTGCACACATACGTTCTCCTAAGAAAGCCAAAATCTCACTTTTACTTTCTTACATATTCAGGTTTGAGGGTTTATTAACATTTTGGATTGAACAAAAAGCCCTGTAGTAGTTCAATAACAAAAATAAACCTTAAAAAATATAACATGCCTAATAATTGTGCAAACTGTGTATTTTGTCTTGCATAATATTGACAGTACATTAGTGTCTCTCCATAAGGGTGCTGCTTTATGATCCAAGTACTCATTAAAGTTTCTTCCCTCTTAAAGGGGAGTTTTTAACCGGCCATTATTTATTTAATAATGTTCTGGGTCTCTGAAAAGTATCGACAGACAATTTGTATTGTAATACACTATATAAATAAGATTAAATTAAATAAAAAATGAACTTGATACTAGTGTACTGCTACTACTACTGGTGTATACAGGTACTGATCTGTGTATCCTGGTACCCAGTCTGGTGGCGTGGTTCAAGTAAGAGCTCAGACTTCGTCCAAGGCCTCGAGGTTTCCTCAGTGAGCTGCTGTATGACTGCAACAATGACTGAACTGATGAGGATGAAGATCGAACCTTCAGACTTCCAGAAGGGCGTTGAGACGGCATCTCTGATGGAGGGAAAAAAGGAGAGACGGATGAATGATAAAACAAAATGAAATTTAAAAAAAAACATACGTGAAGTATTTATTAACTGATGAAATTATCCATCCATTAATTCATTCAGTTAGTTGTCTGAGATTGAGATTAGGTGTGTGCGCGTGCGCACGCGCATGCACACACACACACAATATATATATATATATATATATATATATATATATATATATATACATACACACACATATATATATATAGATAGATATATATATAGATATACACACACATATATATATATATAGATAGATATATATATAGATA
>CM026211.1:28180949-28276507 GCA_014839995.1 Xenentodon cancila | reverse complement strand
TTCCGCGTTTTGAGCTTCTCTCAGCGAGAGAGACACAATATGACATTTAGAGTCCTGGAGCCTGGAAATTACATGAAAACAGTTGAAACTACATTCCCTTCATATAGATGCAATTTGCCATAGTTTCCCAGCAAAAACATGAAGAAAGAACAGCGTTATCAATGAATTCCGCGTTTTGAGCTTCTCTCAGCGAGAGAGACACAATATGACATTTAGAGTCCTGGAGCCTGGAAATTACATGAAAACAGTTGAAACTACATTCCCCTTCATATAGATGCAATTTGCCATAGTTGCCCAGCAAAAACATGAAGAAAGAACAGCTTTATCAATGAATTCCGCGTTTTGAGCTTCTCTCAGCGAGAGAGACACAATATGACATTTAGAGTCCTGGAGCCTGGAAATACCTTCAAAACAGTTGAAACTGCCTCCCCCGTCATAGATATGCACTTTGCCATAGTTGCCCTGCAAAAACATCAAGAGACAACAGTGTTATCAGTGAATTCTGCGTTTTGTGCATCTCTCAGCGAGAGAAACACAATATGACATTTAGAGTACTGGAGCCTGGAAATCAGTTCAAAACAGTTGACACTGCCCCCCCCCCCCTTCATAGATATGCACCTTGCCATAGTTGTCTTGCAAAAACATCAAGAGACAACAGTGTTATCAGTGAATTCTGCGTTTTGTGCATCTCTCAGCGAGAGAAACACAATATGACATTTAGAATACTGAAGCTTGGAAATCAGTTTAAAACAGTTGATACTGCCTCCCCCTTCAAATATTTGCAAGTTGCCATAGTTGCCCTGCTAAAACATCAAGAAAAAAACAGTTTTATCTGAGAATTCTGCGTTTTGTGCGTCTCTCAGCGAGAGAAACACAATATGACATTTAGAGTACTGAAGCCTGGAAATACCTTCAAACAAGTTGAAACTGCCTCCCCCTCCATAGAGATGCAATTTGGTATAGTTGCCCTGCAAAAACATCAAGAGACAACAGTGTTATCAGTGAATTCTGCGTTTTGTGCATCTCTCAGCGAGAGAAACACAATATGACATTTAGAGTCCTGGAGCCTGGATATCAGTTCAAAACAGTTGAAACTGCCTCCCCCTTCATAGATATGCACTTTGGTATAGTTGCCCTGCAAAAACATCAAGAAAAAACAGTGTTATCAGTGAATTCTGCGTGTTGTGCTTCTCTCAGCGAGAGAAACACAATATGACATTTAGAGTCCTGGAGGCTGGATATCAGTTCAAAACAGTTGAAACTGCCTCCCCCTTCATAGATATGCACTTTGCCATAGTTGCCCTGCAAAAACATCAAGAAAAAACAGTGTTATCAGTGAATTCTGCGTTTTGTGCTTCTCTCAGCGAGAGAAACACAATATGACATTTAGAGTCCTGCAGCCTGGAAAAACCTTCAAAACAGTTGAAACATCACCACTATTCATAGATATACAATTTGCCATAGTTGCCCTGCAAAAACATCAAGAAACAACAGTGTTATCAGTGAATTCTGCGTTTTTTGCTTCTCTGAGCAAGAGAAACACAATATGACATTTATACAGTCGTGGAGCCTGGAACAATCAGTTGGAAAAAAGTTGGAACTGCATTCACCATTCATGCTGAGAGGATTTCAAGTAGAAATTATTCTTGGAGCTTAGATGAAATGTAAAAATTCATATTTCATGGTTTATGTGTTTCTACATCCAGGTGAGGGTTTGATGGCAGGTCTGTTTGTGAACGTGGCGACGCTGAGTGACTTCTTTCTTTCTGATGGGTTGTTTGGTCGTCTTAATGAGCGACATTGTTTTCATTAATATCTGTCAAAATGTAATGTACATTATTAACATTAGTCTGTTACTTTATTTTTGTTCAAAATTTCAAATTTAAACCTTGACTGCAAAGCGTTTCCTCTAAGTGGAAATAAATATTATTTGCTTGCGCTTTTCTTGTGTGCAACAATGTATATTACATCTTACTCAGGTTCAGAATCACTTTTGTTGGCACTCAGAGGAATATTTATCTTATTTTGAATTGTGGAAGTGTAAAGTTTTGAAGTGTTGTTGAATGAATGTTATGTTACAGATTATTGCATCACATTACTTTTGCATCTCGTCTTTGGTCTTCCTCTGAGTGTCTTTCTTTGCAGTTCAGCCTCTTCATCCTTTTTACTAATTTATTCACTCTCCCTCCTCTGTACATGTCCAAACCATCTCAGTCTGGCCTCTCTTATGTTCTCTCCAAAACATGTAACATGCGCTGTCCTTCTGGTGTACTCATTCCTGATCCTGTCCATCTGCATCGTTCCCAAAGAGAAGCTCAATATTTGAACCGTGGCTATTTCCATTTCTGCCTCGAGCGTTTTCCTGTGTGTCAGTGTCTAAACCATAAAATATTGTAGGTCTCTCCACCTTTACTTTCATTGCTTTAATTGAAATATGAGATATTTTTATTTAATTACCTTCATCTGTACTTAAACTCAACCTGAACCCAAGCACTACTAATGAAATTCACTCAGAAAAATTCATAAGACTGATGCAAGATTAACAAGACTTTTATTTTTAAGGATTCACAAGTGGATCTGGTCGGGTCCAAGTGGATCTGAAATCCTGCAGCCTGCGTGTGTCAGTGTCTCAGGATGAGACGTTCAACTTCACTCCCACATGTTCATCAGTGTCTTCTTGTCACATTGTGCTGCAGTTTATAGATAAATGCAGATGTCACTGAGTTCCTATTGAAGGTAGTTGTTTCATTCCCCTTTAGTCCAGCTTTTCCTTCTGTCATCCTGTCTGTTCATACAAAGAAGTAAGCAGCGGTGTGTTTTTCTTTCACCCTCCTCGGGCCTCACAAGTCTGCAGCTACAATAACTCCATAATGTTCCATGACGACTACAGCAGCTTGTTCTGTCTCACGTTTTCAATGTCTTAACTCAACAGTGCTTTGTCCTGTTATAAGATATAACTTTGTTTGGAAGAGATGAGATGGAAGCAGCAGGAGTGATCTGAGGACCGTCGTCTGAAATGAAGGACTCTGTGTTACCATGACGACTAAAGACGGCTGTAGGAACTGGGTGACATCAGCAGTGGTTGCAGTGTAAGAAATGGTGAGTTCAGGTCATTTTGAATATTAGTCTGTTGACAGGCAGGAGCAACTGTATGAAATGGTCCTACTTTGCCCAGACCAGGTGTTTTCCATGGTCCATCTGGTTGAGGAAGTGGTTGCATGGATGAGGGATCCCCAACTTACATTTCAGTTGGTAAAAGGTACGTGAAGTTATGTAAACCTGCACTTGTGATTCCATGTTTGTCCACCAGTACAGGTCACGCAGGTCAGACCTCTGCTTCTAGTCAACTGCAGAACAGCAGAACGGACCAGCACCTGACGCAGTCAACTACTGGTCCGAAAATCGGTCTTTAAGCCCAACGACATCTGCAATTCCAGAACCAGGGACCCAAAACAAAGGTAAGTAGAAGTTTCTCTGTATAACTACTGGTGTCTGAATGCAGTGGTGATCTGGCCCAGGTAGACCCCAGCAAGTAAGACTCATCCCAAAAGAACCTGGTGAAATTGTGAATACAACAAATTGAAGAACAACCTAGTAAAGAAAAAAATTAGAGTGAAATAAAAATGAAATAATGGAATGCAATGCAATTCCCGGATGAGCCCCAGTACTGTATGTACTTTGTGGTTTCCTCCTTCAGGTGACAAACATCTGTATGAGTCTTCTGAAGTGAACTGCTTAACCTGAATAATGTGCTGAATCAGTTTGGGCCTGATGTTAATGTTCCACATAAACTATGGAAATGCTGTAAATCCACATCTTGACAGTCTCAACAGCTAAAAACAAATGTGTCTCATTCTGAACGGATCAGTTACTCAGATGAATGATTTCAGATCAGACACCAAATATCCACAGAATCCTGTCTGAGACAAAACGTGACCATCCATTTAAAACCATTTAGTTTCTGGCAGTATTTCTCATCTTTTTCAGTCTTCCAAATACTTTGATGACATCTGGACCTTCTCCTCTAAAATTTTCAGTCTACTTTACCTTTAACCTGCCAGTGTTGATGAGATGGAGCAGACAGAAGTTAGTGTCTCCCAGGAAGGACAAGAGGATGCTGCCATCCTACTGTGTCCAACACCTGCTGCTTTCCAGCCTTCATCAAAGAGGAATTCTCCATCACATCCCAGACTGTCTTCCCTTCATCTGAAACAGAGCAGCGATTCTTCCACATTTTAATTTTAGTGCTAAAAATCTGACTGCAAGCAGCAGCAACCACTTCTGAATAGTGCAAAGAAAGATTTCCCTCAAACCATCCATCTGTCCATCTGCCATTTTTCTAGAACAAATAACAGTTTGGGTATCTGAGATGATCCATTTTAAATACCGATATCTTCACTGAAACACACATCGCCATTTAGGGTCATAGTTTTGGGGAGGGTTTCATCCTTTCTTGTCCTTTCCTGTGTTTGTTTGACCACTGGATCCTGCATCCTAGTGGCAGCTGGTGTCTTAATTTTCCATTAACTTCACCTGTGTTCATCTGGCAGCAGCTGCTTTTAAGCTCCAGTTTCCTCTTCGCTTGTCCCCAGATTGTTTGTTCTTCCAAGTCCGACATCGCTGGCCCAAACTCTTGTATATTCATGGACCATATTCACCCAATGAGTATCTGTTCATGGTGATGCTGCCGCTCTCTAGGAAAACCTTACCAGATCTGTCAGTCTTGTGTCCAACAATACACGACTGATCCACTATTTTACAAGTTTTAGATATCATTATTATCAATAAATAAATTGTATATAATTATACAATATGCATTATATATGTTAATACATACATTATACATTATATATAATTGTCAATGGTCATTTAAATGAAAGTTTTCCACAACATGACAATGAACTGAAAGCGACTGTAAAATATTGTAAGTGTGTAAGTGGACGTGATCAGCCAATGAGGGGTCATCTGGTCCGCTGTCCTCCAGCTCTTCCCAGATAAAAGTGGGAGTGGGATTCATTACCTGTGACCAAGAGCAGGAAGGTGGTGGTTGAAGTTGTACAGTTGTACAGCTAAAACACAGTTGATGTTACCAACAGGTTTCAGAAAAGTTCACCAAAATATTCAAGTTAAATATAAGGTCTTGTAAAAATGTGAAGTGTGTTACTGCCTTCTTTGGAAGAAGGAATCTTTATCTGCAGGAAGATGTTCATCACTGCAGGAACTCACCACAACAACTTATCCAGACACCACAAAGCTGGAATCTTAAAGGTTAGTTTAGGGAATCTGTCCCTGAAATAGTTTTACACAGGATCTGACATCTGCAGCTGATGTGCCCCAAGCCTTTGTGCAATTGGTCCCTGACAAAGGCTGGACTGAACAGAACCATCTGGAGGCATACTCATATATATATATATATATATATATATATATATATATATATATATATATATATATATATATATATATATATATGTGTATATATATATATATATATATATATATATATATATATATTGTTACAAATTCTACACATTATTTATAGTGAGGCTTTTATTTTGACACGCATCTTATTTTGAAAGGGTTCGTGTTGTATTTCCCCCTTTCTTTGCGGGTTTACTGTTGTACAGAGCGTAGCAGGAGCGAAGTCATTGAGGATGTGAGTTTATGAACGACACAAGTTAACACCTTTAAGTTAATTATCCCTTTGTTGTGTTAGAGAACTATGTGTTTACTTGCCCTCTATAAATGTCCATTACGGACTTAGTAAGATAGACGGAATTAGCATCGTTTAACTTATGTTGTGTGTGACTGTTAGTCTTCAGTTTACCCTGTCTGTATGCAGGGTGTTATAAATACCACAGCTGATTATATTGAAACGGTTAATATGTTTATGGAAGTATTCTCCTTTATACTTTACCTTTGCTATTACTGTTTGTGTCATGTTGAATTATAAGTAAGACCTTATTTACTTATTGCAGATACTTCTCCGCGATGCAGCTCTGTACACTATCATTGTTCAATACCTCAGTAAAGTTCTAAAGCCTCATCAGAATTCAATTCAATTCAAGTTTATTTATAAAGCACTATTTAAAAAAAACCTCAGTTTAGCCAAAGTGCTGTACAGCATAAGAACAGGAAAATTCCAGACTGACCAATAAACAAAAAAAAATATCCATACTAGTGCAGATTTAAAATAAAACATAAAACAGTACAATAAAAGTAATACATATAATTAAAAACAATTAAAACAAAGGTAATAAACTACAATCATACAAGTACTCATACACAAGAAACCAAGATGTCATGCTCAGGATGGTGGGAACGCCAATGCATAGAGGTGTGTTTTTAACAGGGTTTTAAAACGTTCAGTGGTCTCAGCAGATCTGATATTAAAAGGTAGTCTGTTCCATAATTTGGGGGCAGTGAAGGAAAAGGATCGATCCCCTCTGCTTTTAAGTTTAGATCGAGGAATAGTTAAAAGTAACTGATTGGTGGACCTCAGAGCTCTGACCGGAACATGGAGGTTTAAAAGCTCAGATAAATAAGACGGTGCCGTACCGTTTAAACTCTTAAAAACCAGTAATAAAATCTTAAAATGGATCCTGTACTTGACTGGAAGCCAGTGCAGGGTGGCCAGGACAGGAGTGATATGATCACGACGTTTCTTGTTAGTCAGCAGACGAGCTGCTGCATTCTGAACCGTCTGCAGGCGGCGGAGCAACAGCTGGTCAATCCCAGAGTAGAGGGAATTACAGTAATCTAGCCGGCAGGTGATAAAAGAATGAATAGCTCTCTCCAGGTCTTTCAAAGGAAGGTATGGTTTTACCTTACTTAAAAGCCGTAGATGGAAAAAGCTAGCTTTGACCACTGAACCGATCTGTTTGTCAAACTTAAAACCAGAATCAAAAATCACACCAAGATTCCTTACAGATTGTTTACAGTACACAGATAAGGGACCAATCACACTGTCATGCCCATCTAAAATGTTTGGCTGACCGAAGAAGACTCATGTGCTCTCTGACCGGAGCCCTGCAGTGATCAACCAATCCGAAACCCATTCAGAGGTCTAAATCCTCAACACAAGGTCCTTCGAGCCGGATGATTGACTGCTGCAGAACATGTCTTCAGAAGAATATTTACCATCTCTCCCTCATACCGATGTTGAAGAGCAACATGTGAGTCAGCGCCGCACTCCCAAGCACTTCGAAGACTACAACCTTGGCTACCACCCACGCAGGTCTGCCCTTTCCTCCCACCTCGACGAAAGAGAGCATGAGGAGCAGAGTGGAACAGCAGCTGCAGTAGGGCATGGACAAGCAGATGCAGATCTTCATCGAAGTGCAAGCAGAACATCTCACTGCTCTGGCTCAGGTGACCCACTGAGTACAGCATCACTTAAGGAACTCATCCACTCCATATCCAAGAGTGAGGAAGAGGAGAGGGCAGAGATAGCTCAGGTTACACAGAAACTTCACAGGTATGAATGTAGACAACGTCGCCGCCAAGATCTGTTGATGCACATTACATCATTTCTTAGAGAGGAAGAAGGAAAAGATGAGAATCACAGTTTGGAGCATGCCACACATTCTCATTCAGAACTTCACCGCTCCCCGGTCGACGCCTATTCTGTCAGCCAGTCCGGGTCAGGGAAGAAGCAGATAACCACCATGAAGTCCCACAATGAAATACACAATACTGATATTATTGCAACATCAAAGGGAGGAGCTGAGGTACAAGACCACCGCAGTGAGCGGGCAAATTCTGCATTCACACCAATACATCCAGTCCCTCGAACTCACTCATGTTCTCCCGACTCCATTGTTTCATCTGGTATGGTGCCGACAATCGCAACCTTGCCATATCCTGTCAGGCCAATCCCATTGCAGCCGCAAGGAGGGAGACTGTGTCATCGCGAGGAGGATTTCACCCTCAGACCTCAGCCTCAGATGCAACAGCAGGTAACAAACGCCGCTCAGCTGTACAACCCTGCAGATTTATATTACAGACCACAAGGGTTACAAACTCATCCTCCACCTCAGATCCCTTCAGTTCATAGGTTATGTCCTCCCTACTATGTACCAGTGTCACCTTCAGTAGTTCCACCCCAGGTTACAGCCCCTGACAACAATAGTGTACAACCACGCTCCACATATGGTGTACCTCAACCCAAGATTCCAGACTTCACTACAGATAGTGAGAGAGAGTTTGCCAATCTGAAGCTAGCCTTAGATAACCTGCTTGAGCCTCATCTTGAACTGACTGAGAAGTACAAGTATCATGTGTTACTCGAACACCTCAAGCTTCCAGAGGCACAGATGATTGGCCAGTCATGCAGGCACAATCTATTTCCATACACAGCAACTATGCAGGCTTTGCAGCTTCATTATGGACAACCCCATCAGCTGGCACAGAGTGAAATAGCAGCTATTTTGACCACACCTGACGTGGAATCAGGGAACGCTAGAGCTTTTCAGAACTTTGCTCTCAAGGTACATCTCCTGGTCAGTATGCTGCTCTCTCTGGAAGGCCCTCAGGGGATGGAACTCAACTGTTGCTCGCACGTTGACCGTCTACTCAGTAAGCTGCCTAAGTATCACAGAGATGGGTTCATTGAGTATCTCCAACTTCAGGGAAAGCTCAACACTGTGAGCCTTAACCCCTACAACTTACAGGATCTGAATGGTTGGCTTCAAGGCAAAGCTCAGCAGGAGCGTCTGTCAACTAGGCTAGTACAACGCTACCAATTTGAGAAACCTTCAAGTAATAGGAAGGAGAAAATCCCATTAAAGAGCAAGAGTCAGAGCACAGCTGTGTACCATGGAGCAGAGTCCTATCACCTGAACACCTCCTACAAGGCCACAACATCCAGTGGCAAGAAATCAATTAAGGTGCACTGCCTCTTTTGTGACAGCAAAGAACACTACATTAGTCGTTGCCCCAGCATTAAAGTGCAAACAACAGCCGAACTAGACAAATGGATAACAGAAGGGAAGCGCTGCTGGAAGTGTGCACGCCTTCACCCACCTGAGTCTTGCAACCTAAAAAAAGCCTGTATTGACTGTGGAGATATTCACCTTCAAGTGCTGCATAGTGTCGCTCAATGTCGTTCTACAGACCCACGGACACAAACATCAGAGAGTCGCATATACTTGACACTGAGTATAGCATCTAACACAGTGCTCCTGAAGGTGGTTCCTGTTCTGTTGCATAACCGTTCTACTTCAGTGGAAACCTTCGCTGTATTAGATGATGGAGCACAGCGAACAATGATCCTCCCAGCAGCTGTCCAGCAGCTTCAGCTGAAGGGTGAGCCTGAAACCCTTGTCTTACGCACTGTGCGAACTGATGTCACACACCTCCAGGGTTCAAAAGTCAGCTTCGAGATCTCTCCAAGAGCCAACCCACAGAGGCGCTACAGGGTGCAGAGTGCCTTTACAGCGGCAGGTCTTGACCTAGTTGAGCAATCCTACCCCGTACAGATGCTTCAACGACGACACCCTCATCTGCGAGGCATACCACTGCAGCCTTTTCACAAGGCACAGCCTCTAGTCCTGGTTGGCTCAGATCATGTACACCTCATTACTGCCACCGAGCCAATACGCAAAGGGTCCAAAGGCGGACCTCTAGCTATTCACACTGCTCTCAGGTGGGCCCTACAAGGTACAGGAAAGCATATGCTAGGACAAACATCAGTACAACAGTGCCTTCTCACTTCAGTTCTTAATCCAGATGACCTGTTGTACCGAAATGTTGAGAGGTTATGGCAACTAGACGTTCTGCCTTTCCGAAATGAGAAATTAGCAGTTCGCTCTCGTGAGGACCAAGATGCCATCAACCTTCTGGAAACAAAAATGCGTAGACTAGAAGTTGAGGGAGTCCATCGGTATGCAACACCCCTACTTCGGAGGCCAAGAGCACCCAAACTTAACAGCTCCACACATTCAGTCATGCCGCATTTGAGGGCCACAGAAAGGCGGCTCAAGAAGGAACCAGAGAGGGCAGTCATCTACGCAGCTGAGATCGATCGACTCATCAAAGCCGGTTATGTCAAGAAGCTTCGGTCCGATGAAATTGAACAGTCTGCAGAAACATGGTACCTCCCTCACCATCTTGTGTGCCACAACAACAAACCACGTTTAGTTTTCAACTGTTCATTTCAACATCAAAATGTGTCACTGAATGAACAGCTTTTACCTGGACCTACCCTAGGCCCATCACTGCTAGGGGTCCTCATTCGATTTAGACAACATCAGGTAGCAGTAAGTGGCGACATCCGTGCAATGTTTCATCAAGTCCTGCTTTTACCTGATGACAGACCGCTCCTTCGGTTCATCTGGAGGGACATGCGCTGTGAAGATCCACCAGATGTGTATGAATGGCAGGTGCTGCCATTCGGCACAACAAGCAGCCCATGCTGTGCTATTTTTGCACTGCAACAACATGCTCGTAACTATCAAGAGAGCCAATCTGAAGTGCTGCAGTCTGTTCAGCAGAGTTTCTATGTTGACAACTGTCTTGAAAGTTTTGCCACTGTTTCTGCAGCCAAGCACCAAGTGGACCAGTTGCGCACAACCTTGGCAGAAGGAGGGTTTGAGCTCAGGCAGTGGGCCAGCAATCAAGCAACAGTAATAGCCCATCTTCCTAACGACATCCGATCATCAGCTACGGAGCAGTGGTTGAACCAGGCCTGTAACAACCCACTTGAACCCACCTTAGGTCTAAGGTGGAACTGTGCTACTGACACCCTTGGTTACCAATGTCGGATTATAGAACACTCTACACTGACCATGAGGACAGCCTATCAAGTATTGGCTAGTCAATATGACCCTTTGGGGTTCATGGTGCCATTCACCACTCGAGCCAAGGTGCTTATTCAGCAGCTTTGGTCCAAGAAAAGAGGTTGGGATGATCCAGACCTACCTCATGACCTTCGAGAAGCCTGGCTGATCTGGGAGAGCGAGCTGAAACATATCAGTACTGTATCCATTCCCCGCTGCTACTTCCCAATCTCTGAAGCTAGGACAGAGACTGAGTATGACCTTCATGTCTTTTGTGACGCTTCAGAGCGAGCGTATGGGGCAGTAGCTTACCTTGCTGTCCAAGCAGGAGACGCCTTTCACACATCCTTTGTGATGGCTCGGTCAAGAGTGGCTCCAAAAAGACAACAGTTGATACCTCGCTTGGAACTATGCGCAGCGCTAGCAGGAGCTCAGTTGGCCAAGCTTGTAGAGTCTGAGATGACACTTCCCATCTAACACACAGTTTTGTGGTCCGACTCCACCACAGTACTAGAGTGGCTGCAATCAGACTCCTGTCGATATAAGGTGTTTGTCGGAACTCGTGTGTCAGAGATACAAGAGCTTACCGACCCACAAGCCTGGAGGTACATTGACAGCCCAAACAATCCAGCTGATGACATAACAAGGGGTACATCCTTGGTGTACTTAGCAAGCTCGAGTCGCTGGAGTCACGGACCTTCACTCCTCAAGCAAAGATCAGAACATTGGCCTAAGATGCCTGGGAAACCCACCACAGAAGGCTCACTTGAACTAAAGAGGCTTACCTTTTGCAGCTACACCACAGTGGAGCCCAAGCAGGATCTCCCGGATGCTACGCAGTATAGTTCATGGAGGGAGTTGGTGGAGGCCACCCGACAGATTCATGGGGCGGTTATAAACTCAGTAGACCAACAGCTCCTTAGTCATCGGGATGCAGAGATCTTGCTGCTGAGACGGTGTCAAGCCCAAAGCTTCTCAAGAGAAGTCACTGCTCTTGAAAGACAGAACCCTGTCCCAAAGGACAGTCATCTGCTTAGTTTGGCCCCAGAGTGGGATTCTGAAACAGGTCTCATTCGGGTGGGAGGAAGGCTGCGAAGACTACAGAATTCGAGCTTGGAAGAGATACACCCGATTGTGCTGGACCCAAAGCACCCTGCAGTGAAACTGCTTATCAAGGACATGGATGAACGTCTACTGCATCCAGGTACAGAACGAGTCTATGCTGAATTGCGAAGACAGTACTGGATCCTGCGAGGACGACAAGCCATCAGACTCAACTGTTCAACCTGTCAGCGCTGGAGAGCTCAGCCAAAGGTGCCAAAAATGGCAGATTTGCCTCCACAACGACTAAGACTTCTTTGTCCGCCTTTCTATTCCACTGGTATCGACGCGTTTGGGCCGTACAATGTGAAGATGGGACGGAGGACAGAGAAGCGCTGGGGGGTGATCTTCAAGTGCCTGACTACAAGAGCAGTGCACATAGAACTTTTAAACTCCTTGGGTGTGGATGCCTTTCTCCTAGCGTTACGAAGGTTCATCGCCAGACGGGGCCGTCCGAAAGAAGTGCTGTCGGATTGTGGTACCAACTTCCGTGGGGCGGAGCGAGAACTCAGAGAAGCTTTCGCTGCAATGGAACCACAGTTGAAAACACAGCTGGCAGAATACCAGATTGACTTCAAGTTTAACCCTCCAAGTGCTCCCCACTTTGGTGGAGTGTGGGAGAGGGAGGTGAGGTCAGTCAAGGCTGGGCTTCGAGTAGCAGTAGGCAGCCAATCCGTCTCAGAGGATGTCCTTCACACAACATTGGTGGAAGTAGAGGGGATCCTAAATTCGAAGCCACTAGGCTATGTGTCATCGGACATAGCTGATTTGGACCCTGTCACTCCAAACATTCTTCTCATGGGGCGGCGAGATGCGGCTTTGCCTCAAGTAGTCTACACTACAGCAAGCATGGGACGCCGTAGATGGCGTTACTGCCAGACACTGGTGGATCAGTTTTGGCTTCAGTTCACAAGGAACTACTTGCCAAATCTCCAGACTCGTCAAAGATGGAAGAGGTCATCTAAAAACTTAGCTGTGGACTCTGTCGTGCTGATCATTGATCCATTACTCCCTAGAGCTCAATTGTCCATTGGGAGAGTCACCAAAGCCATAGCCAGCCAGGATGGCTGTATCAGAATGGCGGAGGTCAAGGTCAAAGATAAAGTCTACAAAAGACCAGTTGCCCGGCTTATCGAGCTTCCAGTTATTGAGGACGACAGTAAATACACTTGAAGAATATATGGTCTTTCACATTTACAAGGCAAATGTGGGGGCGGCTGTTACAAATTCTACACGTTATTTATAGTGAGGCTTTTATTTTGACACGCATCTTATTTTGAAAGGGTTCGTGTTGTATTTCCCCCATTCTTCGCGGGTTTACTGTTGTACAGAGCGTAGCAGGAGCGAAGTCATTGAGGATGTGAGTTTATGAACGACACAAGTTAACACCTTTAAGTTAATTATCCCTTTGTTGTGTTAGAGAACTATGTGTTTACTTGCCCTCTATAAATGTCCATTACGGACTTAGTAAGATAGACGGAATAAGCATCGTTTAACTTATGTTGTGTGTGACTGTTAGTCTTCAGTTTACCCTGTCTGTATGCAGGGTGTTATAAATACCACAGCTGATTATATTGAAACGGTTAATATGTTTATGGAAGTATTCTCCTTTATACTTTACCTTTGCTATTACTGTTTGTGTCATGTTGAATTATAAGTAAGACCTTATTTACTTATTGCAGATACTTCTCCGCGATGCAGCTCTGTACACTATCATTGTTCAATACCTCAGTAAAGTTCTAAAGCCTCATCAGAAGACTCATGTGCTCTCTGACCGGAGCCCTGCAGTGATCAACCAATCCGGAACCCATTCAGAGGTCTAAATCCTCAACATATATATATATATATATATATATATATATATATATATATATATATATATATATATATATATATATATATATATATATATAGATATATATATAGATCTATATATAGATATAGATATAGATATATAGATATATATATATATATATATATATTAGATATATAATTTATAATTTATAAATATATATATATATATATATATATATATAATTTATAATTTGGATCTACACTCACTGGGCCACTTTGTTAAGTACACTTGCTTTACCTAAATACAGCTGTGAGTGTATAGCACCTTTTAATGAATAATAATGTTATTGTGTTGTAGACTAACATCGGATCAGATGAGAGAGAAAGAGGGAATGAGGGAGAGAGAGCCTAAGAGTGAACAAGACAATTGTTGAAGCAACCAAAAAAAGTTGTTACTCACTGACAAATTAAGGAGGTTTTTGTAACATTTAGGTGATATCTGAAATGCTCTTAAATCTGGGTATGCAGCTTAATATCTTAAAACCAGAATTTCTGAATAACTAAAGCTGAATAACCAACATTTCTCAGACACCACCAGCCAACAGGTCTACTACCTCGATATGGACATAAAGTTAAAAATTAAAATGCTGAGAACTGGTTCAAGGTGGTCCGGCTGTCAGACATGCAGTGAGCTGGGTAGATTTAGCATTTTCATAAATGTAATAAAGATTTCACGAATCACAAACTCTGTTTTATATATTTATTACTATTTATGACATTGTTCAACTCTGGTTTCCAGAGTGCAAGCACTCTAGTGTTTGATTAGGACCTCTAAAGTCATTTGACTCTCCTATAAGACAGAAAATGGCTTTATTTAGCATTTTTAACATATAGAAGAAAAGCTTTATAAATCTAAAACTGTGTTTAATATGTTCTTTACTATGAAAATATTTGTTTAATCCAGGTTTCAGCAGTCTAAGTATTGTTGTTTTTGACTGGGACCTGGTCTAGTGTGGTGTAACTGTCAGGAATGCAGTGAAAATTGCCCTATTTTGTATTTTTTTGAAAAAGGGTTGCACAAATCTCAGATGGTCTTTAATATAATCTTTATTATCTATGAGATCAATTGAGCAAGGAAAAGCCTTGTCAGTGGGGTTGTTGATCAGGACCTGGGTCAAACTGGAGTGGCATAAATATTTTCACAAAATTTATGATGGTCTTAGAAATCACAAAATGTCTTTTATATTTTCCTTAAGTTTTAAAAGTTAACTTATCTAGTGTTTGAGCAGAACTGTGGTTTCTAAACTGGATCTGGTTTAAGTCAGTCTCATAGCTTTAACATGCAGTGGCATGGCCTCAACAACAGGACTGAAGGACTCTGCTGCCTTCTAGTGTTGTTATGTTGCTATTACAGAACACACTAAAACCCACATTTACACTCGTCATCACTGAACCAACCAGTCTGGGACTCTTCTATTCAGCGACCATAGCTGTCTTTCTTTATGTCATGGTATTTATACCGTGATAAAAGCAAAACAAAGGTTTAGATAAAAGTATTTTATTCTTTTGTTAGATTTTCACCAGTGGTGACAAATGATGTCCTGTCATCTGCTGTCATCTACAGTTTCACCTGCTTAACTTTACATTTTATAAACCAATAACGTTACAAACCAATAACTTTAATAGCAAACAGTTTCAAGAAGTTTGCAAACAAAAAAAAACAGTTTTAATTAGTTTACCACCTTGATGGGGCGTTTGTAATTGACCAGAGCTGTATAACCTTGTGAAGTGGTGCGACAGTCACATAATAAAGTTATTGTTAACAAAACCAAAGGCCATAGACTTTCAAAAAGAAACCTGCTATACAATTGACCCAATTATATTAAGGGCACATTGGATGAGACTTAGGATTGTTTTCAGTACCTCAGAACAGAGGACAAAAACCTCAACTACAACCTGAAAACAACTGCGATCTGCTAGAAGTGCCTGCATACATGGTACCTTTTGAGTTGTCTGAATGCTTTTAATGTACACAAACACTGCTGGTTTTATTTTAGAAATCTGCAGATTTATCGAGTAGGTTTAATCCTTTGGCCTTATCTCTTATGCCAGCTTCTCAGTGTGCAACAAAAGTCATTAAACTCCTGCAAGAATCAAAAAAGGATCAAAATCAAAATCAAAATCAAAAAAGGAGAGTGGTGGCCTAGTGGTTACTGTTAGAGTACGATGTCTGTCACTATAACAATCTTTGTATAAACGTGTTTACGTCACTACGTACAGTTGTTAATAAAAAGAGAGTGAGATCCCTCCTTGCTGAGTTGTCGAAGAGAGGGAGTCAAGCGGTTGAGCAAATTGGCGGTGTATATAGGAAGACGAAGCAAGTGAGCGGAGCTGCACTTAATGTTCAGAGTAACATGTCTTCAGTGTCCATTATTTAACAACTGAGAAGTGAGTTCGGTTGTACAACAGGAATGTCTTTGACGGCTGTAGCGTCGGGAGGAGGTTCCCGGACAGCGAGAGAGACAACCGCTGCTGGAGAGTCAACAGGTTATGGGCCCAGACATGCTCCAAACGCACAAGTATATGGACGAGGACCGCCGCCGCGATTCGACGGAGATGAAGCTAGATACCATATCTGGGAAGCAAGATTCCTGGCCTACCTAAAAACGATTGGGCTCAAAGAAACCATCCTGGGAAGAGACCCAGAAGAAACAGAAGCTACGTAGATCGGTAGGAGAAATGAACTTGCTTATGCAGAACTGTGTGGTTGCTTGGACGATAAAACATTAATGCTAGTCCTTTACGAAGCTCCTGACGACGGGAGGAAAAGTTTAGAGATCCTGAGACAGCATTTTGAGTCGGAAGAAAAGCCGAGAATAGTTAGCTCATGCACGGAGCTAACCAACGTGTTAATGGCGGACGGAGAAGTTTTGGCGGACTTCTTAACCCGCGTGGAGAAAATAGTAGCGGCATTGAACAGAGCGAAGGAGACGCTCAGTGACGCACTTTTGGTGGCAATGGTTCTAAAAGGACTACCAGAAGAGTATAACCCATTTTCGATGCATGTGACTCAAACAAGGGAAACGTTAACGTTCACGGAGTTTAAAACTCGACTGAGAAGTTTTGAGTGCACACTCCGATATCGCAATAAAACCAGAAGTGATGAAGTCATGACAACGACATACAAAGTCCACAGACAAAACCACAAAGTCATGGAAGAGAGCTATTTCAACGGAGAATGTTTTATTTGTGGAAAAGTGGGACATAGAGCACGAGACTGCAGAAACAAAGACAAGAAAGTCCGTGGCGGATACATGAATAAGAACAAGTCTACACGAGGTGTAAACAAAATGGCCGCCGTCTCAGTGGCGCCAAAGAGCGGCGCACCTGCGAGAGAAAATGGACAAGCGGAGCAGCATTCATTTGCTCTAAAGGCGGATGAATATGCTTTTCTATCAACAACACGGAAGGGTCTTCTCGTGGACAGCGGTGCTTCGGCACACACATCAGGACGCCCTGATAAAGTTGGTCAACGACAAAGGAAAGGTGGTGAACGTCACTCTTTCAAGCGCTCTGTTGATTCCTGAATATCCACAGAACATCTTGTCAGTAGAAGCTGCAACTTCTAAGGGAGCGAAATTCCATTTTGAAAGGAGCAACAGCCAGATGATTCTTCCTGATGGAACGACATGCAGCATGCAGGTAAAAGGTAGACTGTATTACCTGGACACTGTAGAGAAACCGGATGAGGACTATAGTGATGAGTGTAATACATGTTTTGACCTTAAAAACTGGCATGAGATAATGGGTAACTGTAATTATGGTGATGTACTTAAACTTGAGTCTGTTGTGAATGGCATGACAATCAGAGAGAAAGCTAAGAAACCAGGAGTGTGAGGTTTGTCTACAAGGCAAGTTTACTCAAACCACAAACCGAGAAGGAGATGTCAGAGCTAAAGCTCCATTAGAACTTGTACACACAGACCTGGGAGGCCCTATTGTACCAGAGTCATTTGAGGGGTACAAATATGCCATCACTTTCACTGATGATTTTTCAGGTGCCATTTATGTGTATTTTCTAAAGAACAAGAACAAAGCAGTTGAAGCTACAAAACAGTTTCTAGCAGACACGGCATCCTATGGTAAAGTAAAACGTCTGAGATCAGACAATGGAACAGAGTTTACTTCAGAAGAGTATCAGTCACTACTGAGAGACAACACAATAAAACATGAGAGGTCGGCTCCATACTCCCCCCATCAAAATGGGACAGCGGAGAGGAACTGGCGAACATTGTTTGAAATGGTGAGGTGTATGCTGATTGAATCAGACTTACCCAAAGAGTTATGGCCTTATGCAGCCAGGATGGCTGTAGTGATAAGAAACCGGTGTTACTGCAAAAGAACAGGAGAGACACCATATTTCCTATTCACTGGTAAGAGACCAGATCTATCCAGAATGAGAAAGTTTGGATCAGAGTGTATTGTGTACGAACAAAACAAGAAAAAGTTGGAGCCTAGAGGAAAGAAAGGGATTTTTGTTGGTTTTGATTGACACTCTCCAGCAAACATGGTGTTTTATCCAGAAACCAAGAGAGTACAAAAACACAGACTGATACACTTCATAACAAAAGAAAAGACGGAGAGTCAAACACAGACTGACGTAGAACAAATGGGGGACTACTTCACAGAGTACGTACCAGGACGAACCGAAGATGTTCAATTAGAAACAGAACAGATAAGGACTGACGACCGAGAGACAGATAAGAGTACTGACGCTCAAACAACACGTACGTCAGACAGAGTAAGAAAGAAACCCAGATACTTGGAGGACTATGAGTGTGCGGCACAGAACAGTGAACTAACTGTTGACTACTGTTACAGAATGACAGTAGGGTTACCACAGAGCTATGAAGAGGCTGTAAGATCAGAGAAGGCAGACAGGTGGAGAAAAGCTATGATGGATGAGATGGTTTCATTCAAGGAAAATGACACCTTCTCTCTTGTACCACTACCAGAGGGTAGACAGACAGTGGGGGGAAGGTGGGTTTATGCTATAAAACAGGATGAAAAAGGGAATGAAACATACAAGGCTAGATACGTAGCAAAGGGGTACACACAGGTCGAAGGACTCGACTACTCCGAAACGTTTTCTCCGACTGCTAGTCTGACATCACTACGAGTGTTAATGCAGTTAGCAACACAGTATGATCTCAAGCTGCATCAGTTAGATGTTAAGGCTGCATATCTACACGCACTCATCGACTACAAACTGTACATGGAACAGCCACAAGGTTTTCATTTCAGGAACTAGTGTGTAAATTGAACAAGTCAATTTATGGACTAAAACAATCTGGAAGGAACTGGAACTTAATGCTTCATAACTTTTTGACTGAAAACGGTTTGTACAGAGTCAAGCAGATAACTGTATCTACACCAGACAGTCAGACAAAGAGAGAGTAATATTGTTGGTATGGGTGGATGACATAATTATGGCTGCAAGCAATGAGAAGTGTATGAGAGATGTCAAGGATGAACTGAAAAACAAGTTCAAAATGAAAGATTTAGGACAACTATCTCATTTTATTGGCATTAACTTTACCCAGACAACAGGTATTGTTAAGATGGACCAAACCAAGTACATTGATAAAATCCTGGAAATATTTGGGATGTGTGATTGTAAAGCCAGAGCTACACCCAGTGAAGCAAAGTGTGATCTCACTCCAGAAGGAGATCTAACAAATCAGAGGAGATACAGAGAGATGTTGGGCAGCCTCATTTACATTATGAGCTGTACCAGACCAGATATCAGTTGGATTGTGAGTAAGTTATCACAATATCTGTCAGACCCTAGAGAGAAACACATGACAGCGTTGAAACATGTGTACAGGTACTTAAAGGGGACCAAAGATGTTGAGTTGTGCTATAAAAGAGGTGTCGACAAACTTAAACTGATTGGTTATTCTGACGCAGACTGGGGTAACGACCCAGATGACAGGAAAAGCACTACAGGTTATTTTTTCAGTCTGAATAAAGATGGTGCGATCGTTTCATGGAAAACGAAGAAACAACAAACTGTAGCACTGTCAACGTGTGAGGCAGAATACATGGCTTTAGCAGCTACGATCCAGGAAGCTCTTTACCTCACACAGCTATTGAGGGATATGGACTGTAAGTTACAGGACACATCAACTCAAGTCTTCGAGGACAACCAAGGGACTATTCGACTGGCAAAGAATCCTGTGAACCACCAGAGGAGCAAGCACGTGGACATTAAATACCACTTCATAAGGTCAACTGTACTGGAAGGGAAAGTTGATCTGATTTACTGTCCGACTGAAAACATGGTGGCAGACGTGTTCACAAAGTCTGCTACAAGAACCAAAATGGAAAGGTTCTATGCATATATGTTTGGTATGTAATGTTGTTAAGGGTGACATCATCGAGTGGGGGTGTTAGAGTACGATGTCTGTCACTATAACAATCTTTGTATAAACGTGTTACGTCACTACGTACAGTTGTTAATAAAAAGAGAGTGAGATCCCTCCTTGCTAAGTTGTCAAAGAGAGGGAGTCAAGCGGTTGAGCAAATTGGCGGTATATAGGAAGACGAAGCAAGTGAGCGGAGCTGCACTTAATGTTCAGAGTAACATGTCTTCAGTGTCCATTATTTAACAACTGAGAAGTGAGTTCGGTTGTACAACAGGAATGTCTTTGACGGCTGTAGCGTCGGGAGGAGGTTCCAGGACAGCGAGCGAGACAACCGCTGCTGGAGAGTCAACAGTTACAGTGGTGGGCTTGGGAGTGGAGGACCCAGGTTCAAGCACAGGGCTGCCCACAATGGTAAATCACTTAACTCCCAATTGCTCCCCGGGGCGCTGCCCCTGCTAGCAGCCCCACTGCTCACTAGTGAAACTAGTTGATGGGTTAAAAGCAGAGACTAATTTCAGTGTGCATCGTACATACAGCGTGTGCACGATGTCCACACTGACAAGAAAGGGAAGAAAAAAAAAAAAAAACAGTTTTTTTCATTTTCATTTTCTAAACACCATTGTTTTACCTGCTCCTATGCAATGGTTTTACAACTACAAATGATAATTTTACCTGTTGAATTTATTAGTGGGGGTGTTGCTTCATATCTAGCTTTGGCTGAGGCTGGCCATCTGGACCAAAATGCAGATCCCAGTATTTTTAGGCATAAATCTGATATGTGACATAAATGAGTATTTTGTAAGAATTTAAGTATATGGTGATTTTAATTTGGTGGGACATACATTATTCAACAAGTAGCCTATTTCATTTAAATGCTTTGATGTGTTTATTATCATGTATCTGCAAAGGTCTTCTGAAAGAAAAAAGGACAATAATTAGACTTTATTCCAAGCATTAATATATCTATTTTGCAGCAAAACTGTGCATTGTTGTAAGGAAAATTATTGTTAGTTGTCCTGGTCAGACCAAACATTGGTTATGTAAGATGTTTTTCTAATTGTTCGCTTATATCTGAGAAAAGTCTTGTTATTTTGTTAGTTCCTGAGAAAAGTCTTGTTATTTATTTTGTGTGCCTGAGAGTTTTGTGTGCCTGAGATAAGTTTTTGTTATTTTGTGAGTAGAGCTGGGAAAAGTCTGTTGTTTTGATAGCATGTTCTGAGAACGGTTCCTGGTTTACAAAAAACATGTTTTGTACGTCAGGATCTGTTCCCAAGAGCAGGGTCTGTCAGTGGGGAGGGGTTGGCCCCCCCATCTCACACACGGCCCTTGTACGAGAGAATATAGCGACGGAAAGTCTCTGTCCGGGTCGGAGTCAGCTGCGGGTCACAGCAAGGTTGGAAGCTGCTTTTACCGGGACTTTTTGGCTCTCCAGTCCGTGTGTCAACGGTAAGGATGGAATGCTTCTCCTATGATTGTTTGGATCTATGCTCTGCAGGGGGTGAACGACACTTTCATCCTAGCATCATAGTACATGAGAATAATGCATTTATGATAAACTGAAGTTTGTGTGAGTAATGCATTTTTGATAACTGAAGTGACTGACTTTGGCTGTGCGCTGCGGGGGACACAGGTTGGTCCTAGCATCACAGTAGATGTGGTTTATGTATATATGAAAACCAAAGTGATTGATCCTGCTAGAATCACAGTGAGTGTGATTTTGTGTGTGCGTGAAATGTAGTTAACCAAAGTGAGAGACACTTTGGTTAGTCAGTGTTCTTTTGTGTGTGAAAGTGTGTGAAATACCTGTATAATATTCTATATGCATGCTTCATTCATATAATCCAAGTTATATTCTTTGTGTGTGTTTTGCCTATATAACCAAATAGATTGCTTATGCTATGCTTTGCGTAAAATAAATATATATATATTGTTCATCAGAGTCTGTGTGTGCTTTCTGTGTGCCTACCTCCGACGAACCTTAAGAAAATTTCACACAACAATTGCTAATCTCCTTATTGTGTTATTCAGATTGACATACAGTGGGCGTGTTCCAGCTTCCCGGGCAACAATGGTCACGTTTATATTAATCACGTGTAAAGTCACGTGACGAGGTCTGCCGAGACCGAACCAAGAGTGCGAGATTGGTGTGACGTCACACTCCAGCTGTGCGGTTCGAGAACGTTTATGACGTCTTTCAGGCATATAAACCTACCGTTAAACATAACACCTTCAGTTCACTGGGATCATTCTCGGAGTTCGCTTGTGTTTAATCTTGTGAAAGCCTTTTAAAATTCAGAAATGGAGAACAGCGGTTTTACATCAAGGCCTGTTTTTAACGTTCAGTGCAATGACGTTCTCTCTGGTCGTACATGTGATTACCACATTGAAGACTTCCTCGGTCAGGGGACCTTTGGAAAAGTGGCCAGATGCAGAATACCCCAAAAGAAGGAGCTTGTGGCAGTTAAAGTGATGAGAATAGATGGTGTTGAAGAGGGTAAAGATGAAGCAAGAATGATGGAAAAAGTCAGAAAGTTGGACCCCGACAAAAATAACCTGCTGAAGTTAACTGAGCATTTCATGCATAACAACCACTTCTGTCTGGTCTATGAATTGCTGGACACCGATTTATTTGAGTTGATGGAAAGTAGGTACTTCAAACCTTTTGAACTAAGTGAAATTCGTGTAATTGCTCAGCAGATGCTGGTGGCTTTGAAGGCACTGAAAAGCATCAATCTCGTCCATGGGGATATCAAACCAGACAACATAATGCTGGTGAACCAGAAGTCAGAGCCCTTCAAGATCAAACTCATCGACTTTGGTCTTGCAACAGAGGCATCCAATATGTGGAAGAACGGTGTCATCCAGAATCTTGCTTACAGGCCCCCAGAGGTCCTGCTGCACCATCCCACGTTAGACGAAGGAGTCGATATGTGGTCTCTCGGCTGTGTCCTGGCCTTTTTGTACCTTGGAGATGACATATACCCATATTACAGCGAATATGAGGCCATGAGGATGATTCTCCAGTTGAATGGCCAGCCTAGCAATGATATTCTTGATGAGGCATACAATACAGACTGCTTTTTTGAACTAGAGCAGGAATTTCCTGAGCATATGTGGTGCCTGAAATCACCAGAACAATACACACTGGAAACAGAAAAGGAGATTATTGAACACCGTCGTGATTCTTGTCATTTTTATTCTCTGAACAACCTGCTGATGAAGCACCCTGCAAGAAAGAACTCTGTTGTTAATGAAGAGACCATGGCATTTTTCAACCTCCTCAGTCAAATGTTGGAGGTGGATCCAAGAAAACGAATCACACCAAGTGAAGCTATAAACCACAGATTTTTCACTTTCCAACACTTTCCTGTTGCCAATCACAGCCCCTGTTTGATCAGTGCAAAGGAAATGATGAACGTGTGCCACTTTGAAGAGGAAAACAGGTCCAAAGCAGACAAAGTAAACTCAGTAATGAGATCTATGAAGGGACACCAGCAAGACTCATCAAAATCATTAGAGGTCAGCTGCGGTCAAGAGGAAAGAACACCTGAGCACCTAGATGTCTCTGAAAACCTGGATGACATTATCTCCTATGTAGAAGACAGTACATCAGCACCAAGATCTGTGACAAAAGACCCACAGAACTACTCTAATGACGTTGTTGTCAGAAATGAAACACATGCAGTGATTTTCCCTGAAGAGGAAGTAACATCACCACTGACAATGACAGAAGAACAACCAGCATCAATGGAGCCTACAATGAAATCAGGAAAAGTTAAACCTGGCAAGAAACGTTTCAGAGCCATTCGAAAATTCTTCTCCAGGTTGCTGAAGCCGCTTCGCATCCAAGTCAAGAAATAAAGATACATCAAGACACTCAATTTGATCACTTTGAAGATAACCTACCTTTCTATTCTTCAGACCTGTTGTGTGATGATGTTGATGTTTGATGTAAATAAATGTTCAGTCACAATTCATTTCTTGTGAAAATGTGTGTTATGCTTACAGAATGAACTGCAAATATACCATAACATATAAAAATGACATAAAATTAATGCATTTTAATTGTTTTGACAGTCAGTCTTTTTTCAGTAGATGTTGACATCATAATGATATCATCTCTAAGTCTGGAGTCTTGCAGCTTCAACAGCAGTGTCATATTTTAAGGCCATCTCCACTGCTACAACTACAGCCTGGTTGAATTTGGGTTTGGTAAAAGAATTATTTTCTCAAACACTAAATCTTTTTTCTAAAAAAAAGCATCAAGCTGTTGCAATGATCCAGTTAAAATCCAGACCTCAGCATGACTGAGACGCTGTGGCTGGATGAAGCATCACCATTCTGGGTTAAAACCAAAGTAGAGGTTGGAAATGTTGCAGTTCCTCACTTGACCACTGGGGTCGCAAAAGTGACTCAATCTGCATTATCCTGCGTGGTCAAACGTCCAACTTGGCAACAGAAATTAACATATTGGCAGCATGGTTAATTAAAAACAACAGCTTTGGTATCCACAGTTAGATTTTACACTCATGGTTACTGCACATATGTTTTTTTTTCTTTATATCCTTTCTTGTGCAACATCAGGTAAAATTATACAAAGAAACACATTTTTGTACAACTAAGGGAAGGGTGGTTTGGTTGGCTGCCAGCACAGCCACTGGCTAGTTGTCAACACTTTACTTGTCATCACTACTTGTGCTTAACACAGTGTTGACCTCTGAGAGTTGGATCTGGGCTGAGAATAAAGACCTGACACAATATAGTCATTCATATTGTAAAGAAAAAACGTTTTGTTCTCTTGTCAATTTCACTAACAGATTGCTGTGACTGGTTGTGGGTTTGCTTAAGTGTCCAAGAACAAAGGTTCGTTTTATTGAATTTTTTTCAATTTAAGGATTGCTGGTTTGTTCTTTTTAAAAAACATCTCTCTTTGCTTGGAAATGTGTCTATATTTTCAACGGTCTGAATTGACGGAAGCACCAGATCATGGAAATTGTAGTTATGTATTAAAAAACAAAAAATAATATGTTGCCCTGTGATAGACTGGCAACCTGGGATGGGCTCCAGCAGACCACTGTGACCCTGCATATAATAATAATAATAATAATAATAATAATAATAATAATAATAATAATAATAATAATAATAATAATAATAATAATAATACACACTTTTTCCATTCTATTTCCTGCACATCTGAGTCAAAGTACAAGAGAAAGCCAAACTACTTTCCATTGTGCAGCCTGGTCTCATCTTTTTAGTAAACAAGGCTTAAACCAAAAACGTCCACAACGTTTTAGACACTTTGTGACTTTAGTGTATATTTTAAAGCACTTACATAAACAACGGCAGGTAAAAACTCGCCTAGTGGGAGAAAAACCTTAAAACAAACCAAGTGGCAAGAAAACACCCCTTTAAGGTGGAAGAAACATGGATCAGGACCTGGATCATAAGGGGGGGACCCTCCTGCTGAAGGTCAGCCGAGTAGAACAGGAAGTAAAGAAAGAATAGAGACATAGACAACGTCAAAGGTACAAGACAGGATACAATAGTAAAATTATCTATCAGCAGTAGACTGATAAGACTTCTGTGTAGGTCGGGATGTCAGCAGGTATCCAACAGACATCTACACAGACAGGTGAAGGCAGATACTGGCATGGTCAGAGGGTGGGACTGCAGGTCAGCAAGCAGCTCCTGAGGTTCTGGTCTGCAAACATATACAGAAGAAAAAAAGAGGAGACAGACAAGCACAACAAACTACAATGGACCACAATTATGTTTATGAGATACTGTTAATAACTGAGGAATGAGTTGAAGAAGGCAAAGAGAAACAGAGAAGGTGAAGGGCGCCAGTCAGTGGATCATGTTGGTGCCCCCCTGCAGCAGAGGCCTATAGCAGCATATCTACACCGAAGCTGTTTAAGATGAGCTGCTCTAATCTGGTCCTGTAGCTGCAGCTTTGACTACTGGCCCTGACACATTAAGGTACTAAATATACACTAACTATATGCTATATTAAACAGAAATGTTTTAAGTTTAGTTTTAAAGGTGGAGGTGGTGTTAGCCTCCTTAACCCAAACTGGAAGTTGGTTCCAGAGTGATGGTGCCTGATAACAGAAAGCCGTCCTCCAAATCTACATTTGGATACTCTAGGAACTACGAGTAAACCTGCACTCTGAGAACGGAGAGCTCTATTAGGAACGTACGGTACTATCAAGTCATGCAAATATCGTGGCGCTAGGCCATTTTGGACTTTATACGCAAGTAATAAAATTTTGAATTGGATTCTAAATTTTCCGGGGAGCCAATGGAGGGAAGCTAAAACTGGAGAGACGTGGTCTCTCTTGTTGATTCCTGTCAGCACTCGCGCTGCTGCATTTTGGATCAGCTGGAGGCTGCTCAGAGACTTGGACATCCAGCCAACAACACGTTACAGTAATCTAGTCTAGAAGATACGAACACATGAATGAGTTTTTTGGCATCACTCTGCGAGAGGATGCTCCTAATCTTTGCGATATTACGGAGGTGGAAAAACGCAGTTTTACAAACCTGATTAATGTGCTGTTTAAATGACAAATCCTGATCGAAAATTATGCCAAGGTTTCGCACAGTTGTACTGGAGGCCATCGCAACACCATCTAACCCCTTCCTAAGGTATTTGGGACCACAAACAATAACCTCTGTTTTATCAGAATTTAGTAGCAAAAAAAGTTCTGGACATCCAGTCCTTGATGTCCTTAAGACACAGAACCACCGACAAGTTTGTCAGTGGTTCTGTTTCATCTGGCTTGATAGACAGATACAGCTGCGTATCATCAGCATAGCAATGAAAGTTAATGCCGTGGTTCCGGATAATACTTTCCAAGGGCTGCATATATAAACTGAACAAGATTGGCCTTAGCACTGAACCCTGCGGGACACCATAGCAGACCCTCGTCTGTACTGAAGAAACCTCATGAACATGAACAAACTGGAATCTATCAGACTGATATGATTTAAACCAATCTAGACAGAAACTCCAGATCAGCACCAGCAGGAGGCCGGTAAACTACCACCAATAAAACTGGCTTCTCTGATTTCCATCTCGGCAGTTTTAAACTAAGCGTGGGGCTTTCAAACGTACTATAATCACAGTTAGGTTTGAATTTTATTTGAAGACTGGAGTTGTAAATCGCAGCTACTCCTCCACCTCGACCTGTGATTCGAGGAATATGATATTAAAGAAACCAGACAGCGTCAATTCGTTTAAACTACTAACCTCTTTCTCTTGCAGCCTCGTTTCTGTTAAGCAGAAAATGTCACTCCGGGTCTCAGTAATTAGATCGTTTACTAATAGAGACTTGGAGCTTGAAGATCATATATTTACTAATCCGCATCTAATTGTTTGGTCTTTAGTTCACACTAAATGCGTATTGGTTTGTATTTTTACGAGGTTATTTTGATTAACGCCTCTATAACGGCGCGCTTGGTAAACTTTTGGAGGACGGGGAATCGAGACTAATTCTATTTTTCTTGGTACCTCGTTAGAATCTCCAATTACATCATTTACTTCTACATTTTTATTAGAGATAAGAGCTGCACCATCCCGGGTGGGATGAATGCCGTCTCTTCTAAGCAGACCAGGCTTTCCCCAAAACGTCTTCCAATTTTCAATAAAGGCCATGTCGTTTTCTGAACACCACCGAGACAACCAGCGAGGGAGCAACAACATGCGTCTAAACATGTCATCACCGGTCAGATTGGGGAGGGGACCAGAGAAAACTACGGAGTCCGACATGGTTTTGGCGTAGTTACACACCGACACAATATTAATTTTAGTGACCTCCGACTGGCGTAGCCAGGTGTCATTAGCGCCGACATGGATGATACATTTACTGAATTTACGATTACTCTTTGCCAGCAGCTTCAAATTTGCTTCGACGTCGCCCGCTCTGACCCCCGGGATGCACCTGACTATGGTCGCTGGAGTCGGCCTCACATGTCTCAAAATAGAGTCGCCAATCACCAAGGTCGGTTTCTCAGTGGGTGTGTCGCTGAGTGGGGAAAAACGGTTAGAGACGTGAAGCGAATGGTGGTGTTCAGTGCGCCTTTTGGGACTGTGCTTCCTCCGAACCGTCACCCAGCCGCCCTGACTGCCCGGCTGCTCTGGGGCTGCAGGGGGGCAGCTACCAGCAGCTACACCTGGCCGGTCCGCCGCTACTTCAGCCTGACGAGCTACCGAGTCTACCGGACTATGGTCTAGTTGGCGGAACCGAACCTCTGGCGGAACTCACTGAGCCTCGCCTCCAAAGCTACGAACAAACTGCATTTTATACATTTACCGTCTTCACTAAAGGAGGGAGAGTAATAACTGAACATTTCACACACTGAGCAGTAAGAAGGAGAAACGGTGGGAGAGGAGGCCATGCTGAGAAGACAGGAGACAGTACATGTACCGGTGACTGGTGGAAATGAAAGTTAAAAAAGGGAAAAGGTACAAGGGCTTGGATTAAAAAGAAGTTAACCAGAGTTTTATAATCAGAAAGCAAGCTAAAATTAGAGCTAAAGAGTCGAAGAATCAGAGCCCGTAACGCCGTGCAGAACGCGAACAACAAACAGGAAGTGACGCAATACGTTACCGCACCCAGCGAAACACATTTGCAGTTTGAGGCAAAACACATTTATAATCTGATTAGTTTCAGACTGTAAATGTGTTTCGCCTCAGCCTGTAAATGTGTGATTTGGCTCATACTGTAGATGTGCTTACTACTACTTCCCCCTTCACAAATATGCAATTTGCAATAGTTTTCATATCAAAATCTGAAGAAACAACTTTATCACAGAATTCCGGGTTTTTTAAGTACTTCAGCAAGAGAAGTACAAAATGTAGTTTTGTGTCCTTGAGCCTAGAAATCACTTAGAAACACTTGAAACTGCTTCCCCCTTCATAGAAATGTAATTTGCAATAGTTTTCCTATCAAAATCTGAAGAAACAACAACTGCTTTCTCTGCCTCTCTCATTGAGAATAGCACAGGATACAGATTTCTGTATTTCAATGGAAATTGCATATCCATGAAAAGGTTAATAGGTGCATACAAATCATTTTTATACTCTCCTTTAACTCCCATGATGACACCTGGATAACATTTATTGTCATCACTGATAATGCACCACTGTCCAATGTGCTTTAACTCTGTCTGTCTGGCTCCACATCAGAACATCTACATCTCCTTGCTGTTTCCACTCCACTTAGAACCATTCATTAGAAAATATAATTCAGACCATTTCCTTACAATTAGTTGTCATAATTCAATAGAAAACTTTTAAGAGTTCGTTTGTAAAACATCAAATTATGATCAAGATCAAAAGACCTTGTGATACCAATAATATAAAAAAATCATTGTATCTAGTTATCATTCAGGGTTCTTTCCATTGTTCATTCCATTACAATGACTTCAAAATGCTGCAGCAAGACTTTTTCCTGGTACAAAAAAAATATGATTCCCCCCTGTACTTGCTTCCCTTCACTGGCTTCAAAATCCTACTGACCATCTTCAAAACATTAGATGGTCCCGCTCTAACTTAAATCTAAGATTTGTTGACCTAATATGTTTTCTCCAGACCACCGGGCTTCAGAAAGGTGTCCTTCTAACTATCCCCAGATCACACCGGTCACAAAAGGAGATCCAGATCAGATTTTTATATCTCGCCTAAAACGTTAATTTTTTTTAAGGGTCTTTGGTATAGTCTGATAATTTTATTATATAATTGTTGCTGCTGGTTTCTCCAACCTTTGTCCCTCTCTTTTGGGTGAGCAATTTTTAACTTGTGGGTAACTTATGGGTATAGACAAGACCTTCTTTAAAGCAATATAACCTTTAAGACATTTTTTTAATTGTTTCTTCTGTTGTTTTTTTTTTAAGTTGTTCATTAAATTTAGATCTCTGCTACTGTGTCAACCACTTTGTAACATTGTATCTAAAATGGTTTAAGACGGTTTGCAACTGAGTGTGAAGCGGCTGGGATGACAATCAGCACCTCCAAATCTGAGGCCATTGTTCTTGACCGGAAAAGGGTGGCGTGTCCTCTCTGGGTAGGTGATGTCCTGCCTCGAGTGGAGGAGTTTAAGTATCTTGGGGTCTTGTTCACGAGTGAGGGAAATATGGAGCGTAAGATTGACAGAGGGATTGGTGCAGCGTTCCCAGTCCTGCAATCAGCATACTGGACCGTTGTAGTGACAGGACACATGGGAGAGACAATATCTCTTGGCTGGCTTGGGAACACCTCGGGGTCCCCCAGGAAGAGCTGAAGGAAGTTTCTGGGGTAAGGGAGGTCTGGGCATCTCTGCTTAGACTGCTGCCCCCGTGACCCAGTCCTGGATAAGCAGATGAAAATGGTGGGATGGATGGATTTGCACATGCACCTAGAAAATGTGTTTTGTAGAACCTAGATGAGAATAAAAAGGGGCTATGAGTGTGGACTACTTGCCTTTTCTACTTTTTTTCAGTGTGTTTGTTTACCCCAGTTACAGAGAAATCTACAAACTGAAATGAGGATGAAGGGAGACTGCTGGACACTGTGAACACTGATTAGTCAACTCTGCAATATAGTTCCCATGATACACACTCAACCCAAAATCAAAGTACCACAGTGTGTCAAATCTCATTGAAGCAATCTTCAGGGTTACTCACGTTATGAGTGACTTCTTCCTGAGAGACCTTCCTCCATCAACACTGATTTCAACCAGTGCCTTGTTTTTTGTGATAGCCGCCACACAGCCAAGTGGAACAGAGACTGTGAGCAGGACCAGCGGGAGCATCTCACCATAACTGCAATTTAGCCAGACCAGGACATGAAAGCCAGAGATGGTCTGTCTCAATCTGCAGCTCTCCACATGTGATGCTGCAGTAACAATGGCACAAAATAAACTTATGATATTGTCAAACACATCAGTCATCAGCGTTTTTTTATCCTAAACCATGATGAAGAGGTCTTCAGGGGTAAAAGCCTGACAAGTCCGACAACATACCAGCATAATCCCACTGCTCTTATTCTCAAGTTTAATTAAAAATAAATAAATAAATAAAACCACTTAGTTTGTAGCTATAACTATTTGTTTAATTGTTTGGGATGGTTTGGGTAATCTACTTCAAGTCATGAGATATACATGTGACAAAAACATCCAATAACATCTGTTAATAAAACCATACCACAATTAAGTAATATAATAGAATAATAGAAATGCAACAATGAACTAATCAATAATGACATATTGTATAAAATACAATGAAATTAAACAAGAGCAAATAAAAAAAAGTAAGTCATAGGAGAAGTTGATGTGTTTCTTTGGGACATAATGTTCTGACATGCCTCAGATGGCCATAGCTGCAAAGTTATATCAGACTGTGGATAATGTGGTATGTTTAAAAAAAACATTTTAATTTATTTCTGTGAATATTTTAATTGAACAGAAGAAATGGCATTGTTTATAATTGTTAAATGAAGAGAATGCAGGATCTGCAGAAGCTAATATCTCTTCCTAAAATAGAACAAGATATTGTAAGAAAACTAAGGATTCTCTTAACAGTTAGTTTCAAGAAAAGTGCAGTTCTTTTGTTTGCTTCAAGTATCCGATACGATTTGTGAAGGGTCTTGAGTAACATAATGTTGTACTAGCCTAATGACCCATCTGGGACCCCAAAAACGAGTCCCAAAAATCAGACTATAGGCAATGTCAGGGTTTGGAAACACCCCCTGAGAGTTTCAGGACGCTGTGTCCAAGTACACATACCACAGGCCCCAAAGACAATGGCTAAAAAACAAGACGCCAGTCAGTAGGCTAGTAGTCAATATATGCTGAGTCTGACATCAATATTAGAATGTCATAACATCAAGGTTTTGTGTGTGTGTGTGTGTGTGTGTGTGTGTGTGTGTGTGTGTGTGTGTGTTTCATGGGCAGCAGGATCACATGTGTCACAGGTCTCGTTTCAGTGGAAGCGCAGACGTTTCTCTGTCAAAAACTGTTTCTCTTCCTCTTCAGAGATCTCGTTTCCTTTCACACTGTGGAAGCATCATCACACATTGTCAGACCAGTCTGAGAGAGAATGGCTCAATTACTGACGGTTTTGAACACTGATATTATTCTGTATTACTTATTTGACTTATTTAAGTAACTTCAGGGTAAAATCACTATAATGCAGCGCATCTTATATCTATGAACTAAACTAACTACATTTTTACCAGGTACACTTTTCTCAGCAGTCTTTTCTTTAGCGTCAATTAACTATTATTTGAACAATTTTAACCTAGCCAAGACTGATTTATCTTAGATACATAAAAGGTTCAATGATACATTTTCTTACATGGTAACCAGTATTGTTCAAGATTCACCCAAGAGATACTTGTCTACATCCAAACTAGTTCAGTGCCAATATATATTAATTAATATCAAAGCAGGAAACAGACAAGATGTCATTGCAAATAGAAACATGGAGCTTCCCTACTGCTAGATGACAACTTCATATATAGACTTTAAAGTGGCACAAAGCTTTTGCGATTTTTACTAAGAGGCTGTCAAATAGATGTGATGATTAAATCACAGTTATGACTCTTTCTGATACACATTTACTCTTGCTCTGTCACTCTGTCATTTTCTTCACATTATATGTTATACACATTACATTATACAAGAAAAGTAGTTAATCCGTTTCTGTTTAAAGCTCAGCAGAGTGGAAGTTTGCTCTCGGTAAACTCATTAATTGACTTGTCCAATCTTGTAAGACCCCAGAGCAAAAGTTGAGAAGAAATTAAAAAAAACAAATGTCAATGTTTATCAAAAACACAACCTAGAAGTTGTGATCTGACTGGAGTAATACGTAACTAGGTACAGCACTGTATACAATGGTATACTTGACCTGGATCTGTCTTGCCTGGTCATTTTTTTAACAAACTTGATTTATTCTGTGACAGGAAATGTTCAATTTTTTAACTTATAAAATGAAGATTTTCCAGTAATTTGTAAAAGATAGCAAAATACCTAAAATTTTTGTTAAGAGTAACAATAAGAGACCATGAATTTGCATATATATATATATATATATATATATATATATATATATATATATATATATATATATATATATATATATATCAACAAAATACCTAAATATTTTGTTAGGAAAAATAAAACTTACATTTATGTACGATCCAAACACGTAAAGTTCATCGGTTTTACCTACTATTGTGTCATATTAAAGTGATCCCTCACCATATCTCTTTAACCTCTGCGTTGTGAGTAAGGGCCTCTGCAAGGATTTGGATCCCATCCACAGTTAACTTGTTACTGATTAACCTGCAGAAAAATAAACCGTTTATTATTATTAAGAAGTTCTTAAAATCGCCACCCCATCAGGAGCATCACAATTTCAACCCTTGTGACAAGTGATAAGTCAATATAGTGCATCTGTGCTTGTATGTGACTATATTCCTCACCAGAGATTCCTTAGACTCGTGTTGGCTTGAATCAACCCAGCTAAGTGGGGAGCTGCATCATCAGCCAACTCATTTTGCACCAACCTGCAGATGCACAAGCACAGTGGCACACTGACGCTGTGAACCAATGGGAAACACTATTCTCTCCCCACTCAAAAACGTCATGCTCATTTGTAGATACAGCTTTAGTTCCAACAGTGACTTGCATACCAGAATATCCTGAGGACACTATTTTCTGTCAGTGCTTTTGCCAGGCAAATCCCTCCTCTTGATGTAATGCCATTCGCTGACAGACTAAACAACAAAAAAAGGAACAATTAGTACCATGCATTTGCTATCTTCCCGCTTTGGGGATTGTCGAGTCAAGTCAAGCCAAGTCAAGCCAAGCCAAGTTCCGCTTTGGGGATTGTCGAGTCAGCCTAGCCAAGTCAAGTTTCCGCTTTGGGGATTGTCGAGTCAAGCCTAGCCAAGCCAAGTCAGTCCAGCCAAGTCAAGCCAAGCCACGTTCCGCTTTGGGGATTGTCGAGTCAAGCCTAGCCTAGCCAAGTTTCCGCTTTGGGGATTGTCGAGTCAAGCCTAGCCAAGCCAAGTTTCCGCTTTGGGGATTGGCGAGTCAGCCTAGCCAAGTCAGGTTTCCGCTTTGGGGATTGTCGAGTCAAGCCTAGCCAAGCCAGGCCAAGTCCAGCCAAGTCAAGCCAAGCCACGTTCCGCTTTGGGGATTGTCGAGGTCAAGCCTAGCCAAGTCAAGTTTCCGCTTTGGGGATTGTCGAGTCAAGCCTAGCCAAGCCAAGTTTCCGCTTTGGGGATTGTCGAGTCAAGCCTCTAGCCAAGTCAAGTCAACTCTATCTATCTATCTATCTATCTATCTATCTATCTATCTATCTATCTATCTATCTATCTATCTATCTATCTATCTATCTATCTATCTATCTATCTATCTATCTATCTATCTATCTATCTATCTATCTATCTATCTATCTATCTATCTATCTATCTATCTATCCATCCATCCATCCATCCATCCATCCATCCATCCATCCATCCATCCATCCTTCCATCCCTTTGTTGATGTCACCTACCTGAGGTTGGTAAGCCTTGGGTGGTTCCTTAAAGCGTCAGCAAATGCTTCTGCTCCTTCATCACCAATGCTGTTTCCCCACATCCTGGAACAAAAACAGAGACGTCAAAGCTCGGTATTAGGGTTAAGCATGTTGTTCCTTGTCCATCTAATGTACTTACCCCACATCAAATATTGAAGTGCTCTTCTGAATTGCTCTGGCCAAATACCCCCCACCTACACTTGTAATTTTGTTCTTACCAATCCTAAAAATGAAAATAAATAAATAAATAAATAAATAAATAAATAAATAAAAACTTACAACTAGAACATATTACTTGTCATTATTTTCAAGTTATATTTGTACACGTCAGGAACATACTTGACAACTGCCAGCTTGGGGCATTCCTCAATGATCTGAGCAACAAGCTTGGCTCCTGCATCTGTGATGCGATTGTTGTAAAGCCTGAAGATGATTAGAATTGACTGAAGATGATAATAGAATTAACCGCTGGATCAGTTTTTATTAATCAGTCTGACAGATGTCAGACATTCCCAAACTGCTCTGATCGGGTCCATCGTGCCATAATAACTACATAATAATTACATATTAAAGTAGCTAGAACTTGGTTGTTAAAATAAAATACACAATATCACTTAGAAATAACCATTAGTAAATAACAAGCAATGACACCTGGTATTAAAACAATTAATAAGGAATAATGCTTACTCACCCTAAGGCCTCCACAATTTTATGTTTACACAGCTCTTCTGCCAGAACCTCAATGCTACTGTCTGATAGGTTATTGACACTCAATCTGTAAGGACAGTTAAAAGACTGAAAATTAATCTAAATGTTAATCAGCAGGGATCAGTAAGCACTGTGCTCCTTGAACATGTGTGCCCCATTTTGATTTTAGATTCAAGCATGACAATAAACATGACAATAAACAATAAACCAGGATAAACAATCCATTTGTGGAAACCAACACTCACATGTATGGAGTGAGGTAAAAAAAAAAAAAAATCTTTATTTGTCAATAATAGACATTAATTACACTAGGCTGCCATTTTTCAAGCAGCCGGGGAGAGGTTGCATGGAATATGAGCTTTGCTCAGGGGTTCACATCTGTTGCCAACCTGGGGACCTCAAACCGCCCCCCCCCAGGGGCCACAGGCTATCACTCCTCACAGTGTGCTTTGCTGGGGAGACATTTTTTGATTCGGATAGTTTTATTAGAATGTTTAAACAGGTCGGACTTTACATCCCTATCACTTATAGCACAGTGCCTTTTTTCTATTGTCATCTTTAAAGGGCCAAGTAACATTTACAAACAGACACACACAAACACATAAAAAAAAAAAATAAAACAAATTATATATATATATATATATATATATAGATATATATATATATATATATATATATATATATATATATATATATATATATATATATATATATATATATATATATATATATATATATATAAAATGTAAAATCACTTTTCTTACCTCACAACTGTCATCTTGCAAAAGGAAGGCTGGAGCTGCTTCACCCCATAGTCACTAATGTTGTTGTTATCCATGTCAAGACCCAGGAGTTTCTGACGATGCTGCAGTACAAAGTTTAGAGCAGTGCAGTCACCTGAGTACACATTACAGTACCCTAACTTGAGAAAGTGTACTGTGATGCCTTTTGCTGTCATCTCAGCAATGTCTTTGCTCCCTGTCTCAAAAATGCACCTTATCATCCAGAGAAAGTTCGGCAAAACATGAATCTTTTTGCCGTCCCCAGAGTCATAGTGGGGTAAGCCCTGTAGGTGGAACTTGACACTAGTGGACAGGTATGAATTTAACAAAACCTGTTTCTTCTTTAATATAGAAGGAGATAGCAAATGTCCCATCAGACCCATCTGAGTCTTTGACAGCAGTCCACACACGAACATATTAGTGAACTGAAGGTGTTCATTAGTGGCAAATGGCTTCTTTTCACCAGGCTTTTCAGAGCTCTTTAGACAAAAAATGAAACGAACACATGATGGGTCTCTTCGCCTGCTGCACTCAGTGAAGAACTTGAGGATGGAGCTAGCAGTGGCCCGCTCATCCAATACAAGAGCAAATGCAGCCAAGAAGGACTGGAGGGTAATGTGGATGAATTCAAAGGTAGCAGGGCTTCCTCCGGCAAAATGGTCACTAATAGGTCTAAGAAATCCCAGGGCCAAGTCCTCCTCTGTGAGACCACACTCACTGATCTCTTCTTGGCCGAATAAGAAATTACCTCTCTCCAGACCCTTGAGTGCCAACTTAGCAAATCCAGCAAGAGATCTGAGCCCTGCTTTGAATGTCTCCAAGGTGCAGCGAATGCTTTTCTTCAGCAAAGAAGGACCATGTGATGCTGAGTGGCTGAGGAAAACTTCAGACAGCAGGAGAAAGATGTCAGTTAGCGTGATGGAAGTTTCAGGCAAATTAAAACTATCATGCATTGTATGAAGGTGCTTGAAGCTCTTGAGCACAATCCAACAGAACAGTGGGGTGGAGCACAGACCACAGAGATAGGGGCTAGCATCCAGTTGAACTGACACCAGGTCTCTGTGCTCCTGCTCTTTAAAGTGCAGATGAATGTATGTCTTCAGCTGATCTGGTGAGAATCCACGTAAAGCTACCTTCTTCCTGATCACCCTGTTTTGGATTTCTATTCCTGTTCGGGCTGTCAGCACCTTCTTGGAGCCTTTCAGTAGTTTCCCACAAAGCAAGCTTATAAGCAACTGAAGGGGGCTGGCCTTGTCCTCTGGTGAACCCACTTCTTCAACATTCATAAGGTCCACATCCTCCTGAATCTCATCATAGCCATCAAAGGTAAAAATAACCTTCTCAGGGAAGCGCAGGATATATTCAAAAACTTCATCATCTGGATCATAATCTGGATAGCAGTTGTATTTGAATAAAAGGTCTCTCAAGGAGATCTGTTCTGCATCCTTGAAAATGCTGAACATCCTGCAGCGAAACTTGAAGAAGAAGATTGCATCTGTCTGTAGCTCCTTCTTAGACCAGAGGTTCTGGAGCTTCTGCAAGAGGATGGATTTTCCTACTCCAGCATCCCCCATTACATAAATGATTTCTCCTTGAGGATTGAAAACAGCATTGTCTCCAAGGAGCTGGTGTACACTCTCTAGGAGGCCCAGACATTCATTACTGTCGTTGAAAAGCTCCATTACGGTGTCAGTGTAGAGGTCTTCCAGTCGGGTCTCATCTTGCTGGCCATATGACATGATGAAGCTGGTGTCCCTGCTCATCTCATGTCGCAGCTTCTCGCAGTATCTGGTAACTACAAAGATGTACAGTGTCAGGCTGTAGAAGATTTCTATTTAGGAACACATGATTAATCCAATCCATAAATACATGCATGTAAATTTTCTCAGGAAAGTCATTTTAGCGCCAAAGTATCATTGTGAAATTATTGAGCCATTTTATTGCTCAAGTACAGAACAGACTAATTAATTTATGAATATTAGGACATTTGAAGATCTTAGGTGGGATGATGATCTAAAATAACCTACAACTATACTACCTATGCAACCCAACATCAGAAAAGGTTTGGGAAAGTTTAGAAAAAGATAAGGAGATGCAAAATATTCAGTTTTGTATGTTTTTTGTTAGATGTAATGCACTTATTTACTATGCATACATACATGAACATATGTATTTAATGGCAACAAATGCCATGTAAGGTAATGTCAGAAGATGATTGAAATAATGATTTAGTATAAATGTAGTTTTCATGAAAGAAGCTGTTATCAAAATGTTATACTGGGTGCACGGCTCACACAACACAGTACACCGTTATTAGTATTTGTATGCCACCATGACAGTGATTATGCCACAGCTATAGACTATATAAAGCAATGGACAAAACATTAGGGCATATGACCCTTTGAAGAGCGATTTTGAAGCCCATTTTTTTCATATTTGGTGCAGCCATATTTCTCTAATGGAAACAGACCCACTACATGTCAATCAAAGTTAGCTTTGGCTACCAGGACCTTCAGCTGATTCCCACCGAAAAATGTACGACAGATGTTTACAGCGAAATATACTGTTGAACGCGATATCAGCAATAAAATCAAAACTACAGTTGCATTAAGCCGATGCAGAGTTAATACAAACGGGTGGCAAAGCACGATAGCATGATCATGAGGATGAGGAAGTGACCGTGGCTTCCTATTGGCTGAGCCAACTGTCAGTCAATCATATTAGAAATAAATGTAGAGCTTTATATAAACCCTCCTTCACATAAACTCACGTGACAACTCTAAACAGCCTTTGTTGTAGTGTTCTGTTGCATTATGGGATAAAATATGCAAGGTAGAGTAGACAGAAAACCATCAGGTCATACAGTTTTTTTTTTTAGTTTTTTGTTTTGTCGTAGTATCGACTGGATACTCCATACTATATTTTGGCAACCACATATTGCAAAATATGTGGTTGTCAAAAAGCCTAACTCAAAGATTAACAGAAGACAAACACTGTTAACAAATGCAAAGTAAAATGATTCGGATTGGTAGACGTTCCATCCATCCCTTTTCAAGAGCCAGTTTTACTCTGTTCAGGATTACACGCAGGTTGAGCGCGTCTCACTGGGCATCAGCTGAGAGATGGGGGACAGTCTGAATGGGTCGCCAGTCCATCACACAGAATAATGCTATTTGTTCAAATTACTTCTGGAATAAAATATATTATTCACGTAAAAGTTAAAGTTATCGCAACAGGTCATTTTGATTAAAGATTTGGTAATTTGACTCTTTTCTTTTTTCTAATATTTTACCTCGTGGATACATTTTGCACATGGCAATGAGGAGGTTAAATGGTCATTTAGTTTGAAACTATACTATGACTTAATTATAGACCAAACTCTGTGAGCAGAAACTTGTCATTCATTTTGTGGCCATAGTTGAGTAAAATTTTACTTTTAAAGACTACCATGTTTTCAAGTGTGTAAAATATGCATAATCATATGGAACTATTGAAATTCTGGAAGATATGTGTTTATGTTTAATTTTTCACACAATGTTTTGCATTCCGCCTCAGTTTTTTAAAATAAATATTGACATATTTTTGGATCCTATGCTGTATTTATTCTGAGGTATTTGTTAAAACTAATTTTAGCACCTGGTAAGGACCAGATTATATTTGATGACATTTTAATTTGAAATGTAAGAATTTTTTCACATGGCTTTAGATAGGATTTCAGTAACAAAATGCTCATGATAGTGAATTTACCTTTATGACATAATGCAAAAGACTTCTAGTTTGTCCCCTACCTACACGACTGTAAGTTGTGACTTTTCGAGAGAATGCTCCTCTGATGCTTCTAAATGAGTTGTGGTCAGATTAGTAAAAACACACTTCACACAAACGTCAGCAAATTAAGTGTATACAGTATGACATGAACATGAATATAACATGAATGTCAGTACAGCTGGCAGTCATGTGCACATTACTTACTAGGGTCTGTGTTAACCACTTTCATATCTTTCGTGTCATTGCTTGGGTTGTAGCTGATTTCTTTCAGCCATGGCTGGAGATCTATATATGCATCACATACTTTATATATGATGAAAATGAAGTAGTCACAGGCCTTCTCCCCTTTGCACTGGACCAACTCCAAAGTTTTGCGCACCTGGAAAAAAATGACAGATGACAAAGTCTGTGCTGGTTCTGTTGAGGTTGTTTTCATATGATCGAGTGATTTAAATTCAAAATAAACCATATACAACAAATGGCTGGGCAAGGCTCTTTAACCTGATCTGCTTTGGTGACAGTTTGCTGAACAATCTCAACATCTTCTTGACAGAAGTAGCCAGAAGCCAGCAGGTTATCCAGGAGGCACTGGACGTTCCTGAGCTTGGACACCAGCAGCTCTCTGTGGTATGTGAGGATGTGAAGACATGACACTTTGGCTTCCACTAACTCACCCATGATTATAATACAGTCACATCTGTAGACCAAAACACAGTGACACAGAATCATAGGATAACAGGTCAAGTATTTATTCACACTTCATAATACAGAACATTATATAATCCTAACTGTCACTTTAATTAAAATGCCTTCTAAACATGGTGTTTTTGTTTTGTTTTGATTGTTTGTTGACCCGTGACCCTGCAAAGGATAACCAGGGATAGAAAATGGATGGATGGATGGATGGATGGATGCATGGATGGATGGATGGATGGATGTTTTTAACAATAATAGGCTACTTCAACCGGATTTTACCTGCACCTTTTCCTAAATCTAACCTAAACTTCAGGTTTAAGATGCAGTAATGACGCCTTTGTGGAGAAGAAGTGGTGACACCTCCATTGTACAAACTACAGTAATGACACCTAAACTTGTTTCATTTTACAAGCATGTTTCAAAGCCGACAACTTACATTATCTCCAGATGTAGTCCGAGTGTTCGTCGTTTTGAGAGAACCAGGTGAAGTTGACACTCCTCAGCGTCTACCAGCGCTGCAACCTCCGCTGCCTTTTGTTATCATCATCATATGTGGTCCTCACAACACCTGATGACCGAGCTAAAGGATACTATATTGCTGATTTGATTTCGAATTTACAGATTTACAAATGACTCCTACCGTTATGCTACGTCCACGCCAAATGCTGCCAGCGGTTCGATTTAAAATAACTGCTCGTGTAAAATAACCCAAGTAAAGTAACGTTAAATACACCGAACACAAGTGCGTATTAGATTAGCGTCTGTAAAATACATCTGCAATTCATTTGAAGGCAGTCCGTTGAAACTTGTAGGTTGAGAGGAAGTTGTAGGAAGTGAAACTGTGCTACAAGTTTCTGGTTCGTCATTTCGTACAGGGTTTCGCAACACTCGTGATGCATTCAAAGACGCGAAGACATGTAGTAATAAGCGAACTTATACATTCTCACTTTCTCTTGAATAGCTATATAAATTATGCAATAAGCAAGCATTTAGGCTTATAAAATATTTTCACTTTTGCTCAAATTTGCAATCGTGCATTGAAAATTATTTATTTATTGATTCATGCATCTTGTTTATTTGTAAACACCAGACTAAATAATGAATATATGATTCCTAGGCAAGACATGCTGCAGCTTTTTGTGTTCTGTGTACTTACATTTTTAAAAATGCCCCAATTTTTATTTATCTTATTGGGGCCCCTGAGCAAGGCCCTTAACTCCCAATTGCTCCCCGGGGCGCTGCCCTGCTAGCAGCCCCACTGCTCACTAGTGAAACTAGTTGATGGGTTAAAAGCAGAGACTAATTTCGGTGTGCATCGTACATACAGCGTGTGCACGATGTCCACACTGACAATGAAAAGGTAAAATAAAAAAAAAAATAAAAAAAAAATGTACACAGTATTTGCATGTGTCACACCAACTGCCAAATTAACAATGTTAGAGGATGCAGGCAACAAAAATTACGGCTACCGTAATTTGTGAATAACAGTGACAACAAAATAAACCATAGGACTCCTACACACCAGCCCCTAATTATTAGGTAAACACATAAAATTATTTTCTTGAATTAAAAAGTCAGTATGTCCCACAAAAGTCCACAGCCCACCTCTTCCAAAATAAGCCGGACATGTTTTCACCTCCTGTATGCAAAGACTTGTGGGTCTGAACATTAAATCTCTCTCTGACAGAGCTTCATGTCGGCCACTTCAGCCTCATCCAAGTCCTCTACTGTGATACTTCTGTGATTAGCTGTCCTCCTAAAATCATACATTTCCTTTTCTACTGAGGATCTCTGTTGTTCCGTGTCATTGTTGTCATACTGTGCACAGGTAAGTTGCAACAGTCTTCTTTTCTTTACACAGCACACGAGCCAGTCTTTAATCCTTAGGGACCATACTACTGATTTCTTTAGGTGTTACCAGGAGGGAAAATACTGGGTCATATGGATCACTGGGTCCCCTTTAATCTGCAGAGCATTCACTCCTGCAATCCCTTTAACCTCAGGACCATCAGATGAAAGGTGATTAATGCCATCTGGATTACCAGACCACTCACTCTCAGGATGTAAAAGAAAGCAAGGCACTGACACCCAGGTAGTCTTTAATGAATACATCCACCTTTACTCCTCCTGAGGCTGTATCTGCTGGAGTTTGGGTAGACTCTATATATCTCCAAGAGCAGAACAGAACAGTCTTAAGATTTGAGAGACCCAGTTTGCAAAAAAGACTTTGAACTGTGAAGATGTATTTAAGTATGAACAAACTATCTGTCAAGAATACAGAATCCAATAGATTCATCTTTAAATCTTCCCTCGACAGTATATCAGTTCAGCTTGCCATTGTTGCAGCAACAAGCTTCATTCTGGGAATGATAAAAGATTTCAAAGAAGAACTCAAGCCTTTTCCCATTATGAAATCAGTGTGTTTTTGCAAGTGCTTACTTTTCAGCAGCAGGTAAGCCACTGTACCATAGCCATCCTCACTGGCATCACAGAAATAATGTCACTGGGCTGGAGCAAGAACCCCGAAATCAGGTGGTTTAATACTTCCAACAGATAAAGCTGCTGCAGCCATTTTCACCACTCAGGTACAGCCACTCTTTGGGCTGTTCCTGAGCGTTGTCTGTATCTGTACCTGTTGTCTGAAAGGTACCGACTAACAGCTTATTTCTTTCCTATTCAGTTCTTTTAGGATTTTCTTTGCAGTTAAAACCACAGGGCTCAGCATACCCAAAGGTTCATAGATAGACCTGACTGTTGAAGGGATTCCCCTTCTTATGAGCAGTCTGTCCTTAAATACAATTTTGGGACAGATTTAGTACACCATTCAACACCCAGCACTCAGGTACAGGTAGAGAATCCAGTTCTATGTTCAACACTTCCATGCCCTTTGCTCTGTGATTTTCAAGGATGGCTCCAATCACTTTGGATATGTTGCTCATAGAAAATCCCCTTTGGAACACAAAGAGACCAAATCCTGACAGAGTGCCACATATTCTCTCTCTGTGATAACCAATGCATGAAATCATCTACATAAAATTTGGCCTGTAGAGATGCCTGTAGTCCTCTGTAGAAAGACCCACTGGGCTGGGAATTGAACCAGGCAACACTGTGAGGCAACACTGTGAGGCAACAGTGCTAACCACTAATCCACTGTGCTGCCCTATTGCAAATATAAAATAATGGAAATCATAACAATAGATTCAAAATAAAATAAAACATAATTAGGAGCATGCAGGATTAAAATATAGTAAGATAAATAATTAAAAAAATACTGGGTGCAAGTTTACAAAAAAAAAAAACATACATGTGCACAGTAAATAGCAGGTGCATAAAGTGGCTGTAAGGTTCACATTTGGCTCCCAATCATCCAAATGAAGGGAAGGTAGGGATCTGTCTGACGCGCCTTGTGCAACATAAAAAAAAATCTTTGCTTCAGTTCTCTTTAAGGATATCTATTACTCTTTCCTTGAAAATACATTTCCTCTTGCATATTTATTGAACGGAATTGATTCGTAATTGGATTAACATTTTGTTGTACTTAATCTTGCAGTCAACAGACAATATTGGCACCCATCTCCCTTCTCTGTCACCCTCACAAAACAAAACATAACCCATTTCCCAAGTAGATCCAGGTGCCTTTCATCAGCAATCACTCAATCCCAGTGACACACTCAAACCACACCCACCTGTTGTATCAAATGGGAGAGCAAGACATTCCTGCTCCTACAGTGGATGTGCTGCGTAAGAGTCATTTAACTATTGTTAATAGTTGGAACTTGTGCGACACACCACCTCCAATCATTCCAATGATTTAGGAACATTTGTCTCTATCAAGAGTTCTATTCCTGTAATCTGCAGGACTCTGCGGGGGTCAGCCTGCAGCCAGTGGATGTGTACAAGATAAGACCATCTTCTAATATTCTCTTCCACTAGAGTAGTTCCCCTGTGCACAGCCATTGAGTCTTGCGTATAAGCCTTTGGTATATCTAGAAAACTGTCCCCCTCTAGTACTGCAACCTCCAGTCCTGACACCATGTTGCTTTTAACCACCTTCTCCTGTACCAAGGTTTATAGGAGAATGTGCCCTTTCCTCCCTGTGAGGTTGAGTTTTTTGCATCAGGCTTTCTGTATAGAAAACTGCCGTGTTCCCTTGGTCTAAGAAAGCATATATTGTGAAAATTGTGCTTCCTTTATTAGATTTTACTTGAACTGGAACAATTAGAAGCTTGCAGTCCTCGTGTCCAGCCACTGTAAGACCTCTTGGCACCAGCCTGTTGTTGACATCAGAGTCAGAGTCAAGTTTATTGTCAATTCTACCACATGTGAGATACATACAGAGAATCGAAATTGCGTTACCCTCAAACCCTCGGTGCTACACAATAAATACATTTTAAACACAAAGTGCAAGTTAAAAAGAGACAAGAAACAAGTTGTGACATGACAACAACAGTTTTTCGGTTTGAACAACAGTTTTTCGGTTTGACATACACCTCTGTGGTTCTCTCAGTCTGCTCAGCATCATTTATAGGTTCCTTGTGAAGTATTGTGGGATGTTTAATGCTTCATTTTGAACAGGAAATCCTGTTATGGTAATTTTTGCTGACATTCCTTTATACAAACAGCTGAAATAGATGTCATTTCCCTTTAAGGAGCCTATCCTCTTCTGGTGAGTCATCCTCACAGCAGATAGATGTGTTCATTCCTGTTTTTTTATGTCTTTCTTTACAAAGTGAAGTTTGTTTTCCACAGGGCCAGGGGTGGTGGCAAAGCATGTTTGTTTATTTCCTGAACAAAGTCTGTTATTTCCTTTATTTATAGTTTGTGATGGAGAGTCCTGGGACAGGATCTATCAGATCTATTTTGACTTGACAATATTTGTAAATTTGGCCTGCATGTTGTATCACTCCTGTAGCTCACAAACCTGGGTTTACCATCTGTCTCTGAGTTTGTACAGCAGTTTTCTAATGATGCTTAACATGTTGGAAGGCATGTCAAGACCATGAAGGTACTGTACAACCTCCATGGCATTATGGCAGCCCCCTGAGGGAGAGGCTGTTGTCCTGCAGGGCCTTTACATCTTCTGTTCTAATTGGAGGCCATAAAAGGGTTTTATCCATGTAGGCAGATGAGATCTTTGTTTCCTATCAAATTGCACTTTCAATAAGGTTTTTGTCTTCAAATATCTTGATCAGCATTATTATGCTGACAGCTTATCATAAGTGCTTGGGCATGACCTTTTGTGTATTTTTCCAGGGAATGTAAAAAATCATATTTGTTGTTTCTGTTCCTCTTCAGTCCATTCTCAAAGGGTTTAATGAAGGTGCAGAATTTCAATGAGTCACCATTAAGGATCAGCGTCTCTCTCTTTGGTAGAGCTGCAAGACATTGCTGTTGTATTAATAGTGTAGTTATTTCATTTTGTTTCCTCATGATTCCAAGAACATAATTTATGGTTTCCAAATCCACTGCAACATTTGCGTTGAGCTCTCGTTGGCCAAATGAGTCCTGTGAATTTACTGTGTCCATATGAATATTTGAATATTGTAAAGGTTGTGAGTTTGGGTTTGAGTTTGTTGGCTGTTTGTAATAATTTTTGCTCCCCAGTATTGTTTGTTTTAATTTCATTTTGTTTCACTGGTGCTTATGGAATACATTCATCTGGATTAAAGTGCAGCATTAAATAGTTTGTTTTCATTTCTCATCACATGAGTTCATCCTATCTGAACAATTTCATGGTCTTTTTCCACTTATTATGCTTTGTGTTTTAAGAAATTCAAGTTGTGCAGTTTTCCCCTGCAATTTCAGTGTAGCTTCTGCTTCCTTTTGTGCACCCTTTTCCTCTGCCTTTCCTCTAATAATTTTTGCCTCGTGGCTAAAACTGTTAATTCAGCGTCTGCTTTAATCATACAGAGGAAGATGAGGCGCATTGTGACTGAGACCATTGTAACGTCTACCATTAGAAACACTGTCACCTGAATTGATGTTGTCCTCGATTCCAGAAAGGATGGTTGATGAGCCTGGTGTGATTTCTTTACCATTAGTTGAATTGTGTAGCTTTTGTTGACAATTGTGGCTTTGTTAAATTTAAAAAATCCATTGTTGTGCATCCTTCTCAAATGTAAACTGTATTTCATAATACTTGAAAACCATTCTGAAACCATTACAACCATCACTTCATCTTTGGGAGTAGAAGCAGCAATTCATTGTATGCTGTGGTGGTTTTCTCACATTATGTGTGTTTACATTTTCTAAACACTGTTTCAAACTGAAATACTTTTGTTTCATGGACTCTTTCATATTTGGTATCAAATATTTGATTTTATTCAAATCTATTTGCACTTATTTTGCAGTGTTTCTATTATTCATCAAAGCTTTTCAGTAAGTTACTGTTCCTCTTTTTATTTTTACTCCATTCAAGAGAAAGCAGCAACACCATTTATTTGACTCATGTTTTCCTTTTAATTTAGTTTTCAGGGAAGTATAGAATCACAAAAGCTTTCACAGTATATAATAAATCAATGTGGTTCCTTACAACAAAGCATCGTTCACTAAAACACAATCAAGGCGTAGCATATTCAGGCCAAAAGGCACAGACATTACTCAGTGCATGAGGCAGAAAATTAATTTACACCAGAATGCAGGCCAGAGCTTACAGAGGTGCACACTGACCTGCAGTCCCACCTCTGACCATCCCAGTGTTTACCTCCACCTATCTATATGGATGTCTCTGTAGGATATCTGCTAACATACTGTCGGCTGTCTACACCTGTTTATACAGGTGCCTCTGTAGTGCACTAACTAACCATGTATCAGTCAGATGAACTAAGACGGTTTCTCTTGAAGTAGGAATGACAAGCAACATTGTAGTAGTCCCTTTGGCTGTAGTAAATGAGAACAATGCTGACATGATATGTACTGCAGCAGAAATTTAACTCAAATCCAATTTAAAAATTCTTTATTAATCCTTAAACGGGAGCTTAATTGTTTGTTGACCTCTCAACACAAAAACTTTGCACAAAAATCTAGCTTCTGTAGAAAATATATTAACATTGGATGCTGTTGAAGCCCAGCTTCACCAAGTTCTCTGATAGGAAAGAGGCACCGATGTTAAACATTCACATTCGGGGTCGGGTCGGAGGCAAGATGGAGTGAGGACGTGCGGTTTGGAGCTCCAGCAGATTCTCGAATATATTCTTTTGAAAAAACCGGCACTATCCCACCAAGTTTATGCAAACTTGATTCTAAACAATTCCGAACTCTGAAGGAACTAATATAATATCATTTTGAAGTGCAATGGCAGAGAAACTCCGTAAATACAAGTTTGACAACCCTACACCCAAGCTAGCAAGAACCGCGAGGCAGCGCACTTCAGACAACGAGCCACGGCCCGAGAGTCCGACCCGGGAGGAGGATACGAAGGCCGAGATTTTAGCGTCATTGAAGGCCGACATATCCCAAATTATCAGGGAAGAACTTAAGAGTGCGCTGTCTGAAGACTTTAACGCGATTCGGGCTGAACTACAGGCTGCGCGAGCCGAAATTGCTAATAATACCGCAGCGATGCGAGCGGAACTAGCCTCGCTAGAAACGGACATGGAGGATGTGAAAGGCGGGCTGTCTGCGTGGTCCGATGAGGTGACTGCGCTTCAGTCTACTGTAGCTGAGCTCCAACGTGAAATTCTGACGCTACGGGATAAGTCTGAAGACATGGAGGGAAGAATGAGGCGCGGGAACATCTGCATTGTCGGCGTTGATGAGCGACCTGGCTCCAGCAGCCCCACCGAGGTCTCTAAGATGCTCGGGGCGGTTCTGCAGCTGGAGCGGGACATCCGAGTGGACCGGACACACCGAACACCTGCGCCCAGGAAGCCGGGAGACGAGCTGCACTACGATGGTGATGCTGTGGATATCCTAAAAAGAGCCAGAGAGAAAGCCCCGCTCACCTATAACGGTAAAAGGATTTCCATTTTTCCGGATTACACCACCAGCGTAGCGAAAGCCCGTGCTGCCTTCACTGACGTACGGAAAGCGCTGCACGGCCGGAGCGGAGTGCGGTTTGGATTACTTTATCCAGCCCGGTTTCGTGTCACCCATAAAAACACCAGTAAGGAATTCTGCGACCCTGTGAAGGCCATGGAGTACGTTAAAAAAGAGATCATTGCAACTTCTGAGTAGGAAACCTTCATCTACCCCTTAAGTGGTATCTGAGGAGAGAATGCCGACTGGATGGCCACAATATTGTTTCTAACATGTTCTCTTAGAGAGGAGATAACCTTCGTTAAGAAAGAGGAAGGGAAAAAAAAAAATGTATATCCAATGCATATCGTGCCGTTTGCTTGTACAAGTCTGCGGGAGCTTGAACCCCACTTTTTCTTTTGTTTTTTTATGTGTGTTTTTTTAGAGTATAAACACAGCCACCTCTTGGTCTGTGTCTGGTGCTGCTTATTTAAAGCGGCTAGGGACTTAAACCCACTGTTTTGTATTGTGTCAGGTTCATGTTATGTTCTATACATTGTTTATTGCGTTCTGATCCTCCTGTTCCCCGAGGATCTTTTCCTTCTTAAAAAGACAACAGAGCTTTCACGTTTTTCATATGTCAGGATGTTACTTTCACCGGGATGCAAGGCAACGCATAGTAAGATAATAGTCTCCCTATTCACTATGAGTCAACCATGGGTGTGCTGACAACAATAAGCTATAATGTGAAGGGCCTTGGTAACCCGATTAAAAGAAAAAAAATACTACTCCAGCTTAAACATTATGGGTGCCAAATTGCACTACTACAAGAAACACATCTATCAGATGGTGAACATCGGAAGTTAAAAAGGTCCTGGGCTGATAAAGTGTACTACTCATCACATTGTTCAGGGAGGAAGAGGGGTGTGGCCATATTAATTCACAGACAAGTTAACTTTACTGAAGTCACAGTACATAAAGACAGGGAGGGACGATTCATTCTAGTAAATGGGATAATTGACGGCATTGCAGTTTCACTTATGAATGTATACGCTCCAAATGAGGATCAACCAGGATTTGTCAAAACACTTTTCAATACAATAGCAGAGCGCAGCGCTGGCATCCTACTCATGGGGGGAGATTTTAATTGCGTAATGTCACAACCAGACAGACAGCCTCTCTCTAGATCGCCCTTAACCAAAATGGCAAAAACCCTTAAATCTTTAACTGTAGAAGCCGGTTTGGCGGATGTGTGGAGATCCAAATTTCCAAAGGAGAGAAATTTTACGTTCTACTCAAACAGGCATAAATCATACTCACGAATTGACTATTTCTTCACTCATAAAGCTGAACTACATAGAATTGATGACATAACAATAATGCCAATCACAATCTCAGATCACGCCCCCGTTGTACTTCAGTGGGATATAGGCTTGACACCAACCTCTAGGCAGTGGAGACTGAATGCCTCTTTTATTAATGACAAAGAGTTCATTACTCTAATTAAAACTGAACTAAAAAATTATTTAGACATAAACAAATCACCGGAAACATCCCCTCTCATACTGTGGGACTGTGCAAAAGCCTATTTGAGGGGCAGCATCATCTCATATGCAACAGCAAAAAAGAGACAAAAATTGGCTAAACAGCAGCAATTGGAGAATAGAATTAGAGATTTGGAACACAGACATAAGCAGGGTGCAGAACCTAATCTCCTGACTGACTTGAGTACTACTCGTAGAGAATTGCAGGAGCTGTTATCAGATAAGATTGAGGGAAGCCTCCGGTTCGCCAAACAGCAATATTATGAACATGGGAATAGAGCGAGCAGGCTCTTAGCCTTTAAACTTAGGAAACAACAATCATTGAATACTGTCCAGAAGTTAAAAGTAGGGAATACATTTGTCACAAAACCAAAGGAAATAGCTGATGCATTTGCAAAATTTTATAAAGAGCTATATCAAAATGAAGATACCTGCTGTGACGAGTATTCTATAGCACAATATTTACAAACTATAAATACCCCTGAACTATCTGATACAGTAGCCAAAGAACTGGACGAGCAGATCCAAGACTGGGAGATTAAGCAAGTTATTTCATCCCTCAAAAACAACAAATCCCCTGGACCAGACGGTTTCATCAATGAATTCTATAAATGCTTTGGCGATGTGCTTACCCCACTGCTGCTGGATGCTTATCGATACGCACTGGAAGCTAAAACGATGGCTCCATCTTGGTGTGATGCTACAATAGTAGTAATACATAAGGAAGGGAAGGATCCTACAGATTGTGGCTCATATCGACCACTGTCCATGCTTAATGGAGATGTGAGAATTCTAACTGCTATACTGGCGAAACGATTAAATAATATTATTACCCAAATTATACATCCGGACCAAACTGGGTTTATCTCTGGAAGGCACTACGGAAATAACTTGCGTCGTTTGTTAAACATAGTATCGCACCAAAAAGACATTAAATCTATAGCGACAGTCATATCATTAGACGCCCAAAAAGCTTTCGATAGAGTGTCATGGAAATATTTGATACTAACATTGAAAAAGTTTAAATTCGGACCCAAATTTGTTGACTGGATTAGAACAATTTATGCTTCTCCGCAAGCAGCTGTTAAAGTAAATGGCTTCAGGTCAGCTAGATTCAACCTAGAGCGCGGCTGTAGGCAGGGGTGTCCCTTGTCGCCTCTTTTATTTGCTATTAGCATTGAACCATTGGCCCAACTCATTAGGGAAGACGATGGCATCAAAGGAGTCCTAATTGGCAAAGAAGAGCATAAAATACCATTATACGCAGATGATGTCTTACTGTATCTGACAGAGCCAAACTCAACCATACCACACCTGAGGGAAAGGATTTCTGTATATGGTTATTTTTCTGGATACAAAATAAATGTGGACAAGACGGAAGCTATTGACCTCAATAGTAATATCCCACAAGAGATAAAACAAAAAAGCGGCTTTCGGTGGCCCAAAGGAGGCATAAAGTATTTGGGCATTCATATTCCACTCTCGTTAGATAAACTGCTTGATGCTAACTATGGTAAAATTCTCAATACAATCCGGAATGACTTGGATCGATGGTCAACATTGCCCATTTCTCTTCTTGGACGTATTGAAACTATCCGTATGAATGTTCTCCCGCGGCTGCTATATTTATTCCAAATGCTGCCAATACTAATTCCCAATTCTATGTTTGAAGATCTAGATAAGCTCATATCAAAATTTATATGGCAAAATAAACGGCCCCGTATAAAGTACAAAACACTCCAAAGACCCAAAGGAGAGGGGGGACTCATCCTCCCTCATTTTAAATACTACTTTTGGGCTGCGCAATTGAAACCAATAATCTCATGGATGAAAAGTGACGCCCATACACGATGGCTGACTATTGAACAAGCAATGTGCTCAGAACCACTGCACACAACTCTATTTGCAGATACCTCAGTTAAGGACACTGCATTGTGGACTAAGAACACTCTCAGTAATTGGAACAAAGTAAGAACTTCATTTAAATTACCAAAAAAACTTTCTGCTATCTCAAGCATAGGTCATATTAAATCCTTCACACCTACCTCACTAGATAAGGGCTTTACCAAATGGTCAGACCAGGGACTTGTGTATGTCCATCAGCTGATCGATTCGGGGCACCTCATGTCATTCGAACAGTTAAGCAGACGCTTTCAACTACAAAAGTCCGACTTTTTTAGATATCTCCAGCTTCGGCCCTTTTTGACAGCACAGAAGGAGTGGAACAAAGTATTAAACCCCACACCAATAGAAGTTCTGCTAATGCAATATCAAAAAGAGAGTGGGGATAAAAAAATTGATAACAAAGAGCTATAAAATACTCGTGTCTATGTCTGATGATGGACCTGTTGGGGCCAAGCGGAGATGGGAGGCGGAGGCGGCCAGAGGCATATCTGACATGATGTGGGAAGAGGCGTGCACGGAGGCACACCTGGCCACAAACTCAAACACATGGAGGGAATTTAAATGGAAACTAATTAGCAGGTACTTCAGGACCCCAGACATAGTCTCCAAAATGAATCCTAACGTACCAAGCGTGTGCTGGAGGAACTGTGGACCAGCGGCGCCCAACCACTTACACGTGTTCTGGTCCTGCCCTAAACTGAAGAACTACTGGGATGAGGTGTACGGCGCCATGAAACAAATTTTTCAAGTTGACTTACCCAGAGACCCAATGGTAGCGCTTCTCGGCATAATTCCAGCACAAATACGAGGGCGAACAGATCCATACCTTCTAAATGTACTCTTTACAGCAGCTCTGAAATGTATCACACTTAGATGGATGAAAACAGAACCACCCTCGTTACACACCTGGACCCAAAAAGTAAGGGAACTCTTTCAAATGGAAAAAATAACTTTCTTATTAAGACATCAAATGCACATTTTCAACCTAAGGTGGGGTCCAGCAAAATCACTGCTTCTGCTATCCTGCTAATGGCTCAAGTGAGCCAGGTGCTGACATCTTTAGTTTTTTTTTTTTTTTTTTTCTTTCCTGTTCTTGATAAAGATGTCTATGGTCATTCAACTTCCTGCCAGTACTTTCTTTGATACTATGTTATATACGTAGGTTGACTGTTGTAGAAATTATGGAAACAAATGTGTATAATGCTCTGTTGTTGTGAAAACTCCAAATAAACTATAAGTTCAAAAAAAAAACCATTCACATTCATTTATTCTGGTACGAGTACAGATATATCTGGAGATCTCAACGTCTGTGCAAAAGCCAGCATACAGATGAGATCTACGTTTTGCTGGTGCTGTCCCTCTTTTATACCAGAACACCACACCTTTCTAGAACATTTTGAACCTTCTCATATCCTTGAACATTCAGTTTCTACAACCTTGCGAGCTCACCCACCAACAGATAGTTATTCCATAACATCACGTTTCACATCCAGTTACAACACATAGTATGATGTCCTCAATTCTGCAAATGAATAAATAAGCAGCTGGTTACTATTAAGCATGCAATGCTAATATATGTTCTACAGTTTCCCCCTCTTGGTCTCCTTTAGGAGATCAATATAAATTAGAGGCTAGCAAGGCCCCCACAGTTTATCACTGAACACAAATCAAACGTGTAACTGGTGGTACTCCCAAATATATAACTCATCCTTTACACATTTGCCTGCTGATGCCGTTGAATGGATCTTTTTGACCAGTCGCGGGGTGTTCGTTCCAGTATCCTGCCATGATCATACTCACAAGGCCTAAGCCACCTAACACCCGCCCATTACGCCACATTATAGAACTTGAAAGTGTGATACTCAGGATTACCCTCCGAATAAATTCAGCAGTGTTACCTGTAGTCAGAAACAAAGCATTACAAATAACAAAATTCAAATGTGACACTTTTTTTTTCTCTTCTTTCTTCCTCCTTCAGGTCACAGGGCTCGACTACCCTGTGACCTTGCTCTGGACCAGGGGATTATTCTGCCCCTTTCTTAAGGTCTGAGCTCTGACTGGATTCAGACAAGCCTGCCTGAATCTCCATCCAGTTTCTGCTGGGTTCGTGAGTCGCAGCACACTGTGACCAGTGGTACCAGGTGTCACTTTTGCCTTTCAGCTGACCTGCATGGGAAGTCCTCTTGATGACCTGGAACGGACCTGCCCACCTGGGTTCTGACCACTTTTGCTTGATGACTTTCAGGACAACCCATTCCACATTTGGGGGTCCTGGTGAGTTCCTGTCACGCCCCCTTTGGTTGTTTTGCACCTGTTCTGAAAAACTTGTGACCAAAGTTTTTAGTTCCTTATCACAGATTTTGGCCAACTTCTGCTTTTACGTCAGATTCATCTTCTCCACCTTACCTTGTGACTGAGGGTGGTACACTGTTCCAAAAGCATGCTTCAGTCCCAGCATACTTTCCACCTGTTGCAGGTCACTGTCCTTAAAATGTGTGCCATTATCGGCTCTTACCTCTTTTCAGGAAAGCCGTGCCTGGGGATGCACTGATTCACCAAAAACTTAATCACTCATTTGCTGTCCTCCAACTTCTCTGCTTTTAAAGTTCTGAACTTTTCTCCATCTTTTATCACCACCGAGAACCCTGCATGGAGCCTCCCTTTATCATTCCTGAACCAACAACCATCTGTGAACAAGGCTTCTGACTCAAGAATGTACTCCACCTCCAAATCTGGTCCTTCATGAGTGAAAGTCAGGTGCATCAAATACTTTGTATAGTCTCTGTTGTCTGAGTGAAGTCATAGTGAATGTCTGTGAGTTTACATACGCCACTATGCTGTTTGTTGTCAAAACCGGCAGGGGTGTCCATCACTAAATGAGATGTCTTCTGAATAATTTTTGCCACAGGAGCTGCATGCTGAGTGCATTTTGGGTGTCATTGTTTTTCAGTTTTGTCAATCATTAGACTCACATACATAAGTCTATCTCCTCCTTTTATTCTGATATCTGTCCTTTATAACAATGCTAAGCTTAAAACTATGCAACATTAATTTGATTTGTGTTGTATGAGACCAACCATGCTGAGACAACAAAAAAAGCAAAGTCTATGTGGATGAAGGCAAACATTTTATACAGCTGAAAGCTCCTGAAAAAAAGAAAAATGATGCTAAGCGTAGGTGGTTTAATCAAACAATTTAAACTGAGTTCATGCTTTTGCTTTGATTCTCATTAAATGAAATAAATTATCGGCCAAAATTACAGCAGCGTTGTTGTAGTGGTGTACAGAATACATAAATCAATAGGGAACACAAGCGGTCTCCAAGAATATATCCTAATAATTTAATTTAAACGTTGACCTCTACAAAATAATTTACAACATATCACTCGCCAACATCAGACCCATACAACAAATTATTCCATACAACAGGTTATATCTCCCCTCTGTCCTAACCTTGACCTGCTTATGCATATTTGAATGTTTAGATACAGTGGGGACTACAAGTATTTGATACACTGCCCATTGTGCAGGTTTTTCCATTTGAAAAGCATGTAGAAGTGAGTAATTTCTAAGATAGGTACATACGAAATCTAAGACAAAAATCCAGAAAATCACATTGTATGATTTTTAAGAAATTAATTTGCATTTCATTGCATGACATAAGTATTTGATACATTAGAAAAATAGAATTTAATATTTGGTACAGTAACCTTTGTTAGCAATAACAGATATCAGACATTTCCTGCAGTTCTTGACTGGCTTTGCATAAACTATCAGCAGCGATTTTGGCCAACTCCTCCATACAGATCTTCTCCAGATCTTTCAGGTACCAGGGCTGTAAAATGGGTAATATAGACTTTTAGCTTCCTCCAAAGTATATATATATATATATATATATATATATATATATATATATATATATATATATATATATATATATATATATATATCTGACCTGCAGTCCTCGTCTATATGGATCACCATCTATCCATATATCACCCACATATACATAGAAGTAGTTCTGCTGCTGATAGATCATTTTACTATTGTATCCTGTCTTGTACATCTGACGGTGTGTCTATGTCTCTCTTTTCTCTCTACTTCCTGTTCTACCCGTCTGGCCTTCAGCCTCTCAAACTGAGAGGTACTGGAAGAGCATATGGGAGAAGGATGCAGCACACAACAGCAGTGCTCAATGGCTAGTCTCCCTAAGAGAGGAGCACAGCAACCTCCCTGAGCAGAAACCAGTCACCATCACAGTGGCAGACATCCAAGAAAGAGTCTCAGGTATGAAAAACTGGACAGCACCGGGCCCAGACATGATCCAGGCCTACTGGCTAAAGAAACTCACAGCACTCCATGAGCGCCTGGCAGCACAAATGAACCAGCTGCTAAGAGATGGGACTCACCCAGAATGGCTAACCGAAGGGCGAACGATCCTGATCCTGAAGGATCCCACAAAGGGTGCAGCCCCATCTAACTACCGACCAATAACCTGCCTCTCCACAACATGGAAGCTCCTGTCAGGCATCATTGCGACTAAGATAAGCAGGCACATGGAGCAATACATGAGCAAAGCACAGAAGGGCATAGGCAGAGATACCAGAGGAGCCAAACACCAACTCCTGGTTGACAGAACAGTCGCCCAAGACTGCAAGTCCCGAAATACCAACCTGTGCACTGCCTGGATTGATTACAAGAAAGCCTACGACTCGATGCCACACACATGGATCACTGAGTGCTTGGAGATGTACAAGATCAACAGCACTCTAAGGGCCTTCATTGCAAACTCGATGAGCCTGTGGAAAACCACTCTCGAGGCAAATGGCAAGCCACTTGCCCAAGTGTCCATCAGATGTGGCATATACCAAGGAGATGCGCTGTCCCCACTGCTGTTCTGCATAGGTCTGAACCCCCTAAGCCAAATAATCAACAAGACTGGCTATGGATACCGCCTCAGGAATGGAGCTACGATCAGTCACCTCCTCTACATGGATGACATCAAGCTGTACGCTAAGAGCGAGCGGGACATAGACTCCCTGATCCACACCACCAGGATCTACAGCAACAACATCGGGATGTCATTCGGGCTTGAGAAATGTAGGAGGATGGTGACTAAAAGAGGCAAGGTAGTCCACACAGAAGGGGTCTCAGTCCCAGAAGGAACAATAGCAGACATTGAGGACAGTTACAAGTACCTTGGAATACCACAGGCAAATGGTAACCTCGAAGGGGCTACAAGGAAAATGGCAACAGCCAAATACCTCCAGCGAGTGAGGCAGGTCCTAAGAAGCCAGCTCAATGGCAAGAACAAGTCCCGGGCAATAAACAGCTACGCCCTGCCAGTGATCAAATACCCTGCAGGAATAATAAGGTGGCCAAAGGAAGAGATACAGACCACAGATGTTAAGACAAGGAAGCTCCTCACCATGCATGGTGGGTTCCACCCCAAATCCAGCACCCTGAGACTGTACGCAAGCCGTAAGGAAGGAGGCCGAGGACTAGTGAGTGTGAAAGCCACTATCCGGGACGAAACTGCCAAGCTCCATGAGTACATCAAGGACAAGCCCCAAACGGATGACGTACTCAGTGAATGCCTCAGACAATGGCAAGGTGAAGAGGTGCTGGAGGAGGAAGCATCATGGGAGGACAAGCCCCTACACGGGATGTACCATCGAACCATAACTGAAGTGGCTGATCTCAAGAAGTCCTACCAATGGCTAGAGAGAGCTGGCCTACAGGACAGCACAGAGGCACTCGTCCTGGCTGCACAGGAGCAGGCTCTGAACACCAGAGCAATAGAGGCCCAGATATACCACACCAGACAAGACCCAAGGTGTAGGTTGTGCAAAGAAGCACCGGAAACAATCCAGCACATAACTGCAGGGTGTAAGATGCTGGCAGGGAAAGCATACATGGAACGCCATAACCAAGTAGCGGGCATACTCTACAGAAACATCTGTGTGGAGTATGGGCTGGAAACCCCAAGGTCAAAATGGGAAACACCTCCCAAGGTGGTGGAAAATGACAGAGCAAAGCTCCTGTGGGACTTCAAGATACAGACAGACAGGATGGTGATGGCAAACCAACCAGACATCGTGGTGGTAGACAAAGGGCAGAGGAAAGCCGTGGTGGTGGATGTGGCAATACCAAGTGATGGTAACATCAGGCGAAAGGAACACGAGAAGCTTGAGAAATACCAAGGGCTTAGAGAGGAACTGGAGAAGGCCTGGAAGGTGAAGGTGACAGTAGTGCCCGTGGTGATCGGAGCACTCGGGGCAGTAACCCCCAAACTGGAAGAGTGGCTGCAGCAGATCCCCGGAACAACCTCAGATATCTCAGTCCAGAAAAGTGCAGTGTTAGGAACAGCAAAGATACTGCGCAGAACCCTCAAGCTCCCTGGCCTCTGGTAGAGGACCCGAGCTTAGAAGGGACACCACCCACGGAGGGTGAGGAACGAGTTTTTTATATATATATATATATATATATATATATATATATATATATATATATATATATATATATATATATATATACATATATATATATATATAAATATATATATATATATATATATATATGTATATATGTATATGTATATGACAAAGGCAGTCTCTTTCTTATGTCTTTACATTATATCTGCACATAGGGAGAAAATGTTGAGTATATGTTATGTTACATGTAATGAGTGGGTTTGATAAAGGGCAGTGTTTTAATTTTACCCCTGCCCCCTCAAAAATGAAATTATAAAATCTATCTGATTCTGACAGAACTATTGACAGATTTGTTGTTTAAATTCGATTGTTTTTATTTTTTTAAACAGTTTAAGTCCTGGCAAATATGATTACTAAAAATAATTAGATCTAATGTTTTACGTATAACGCACTTTTTGAAAGTATAAAATAAATAGTTAATCTCAGGTAAATCTTTTTTATGTGACTTTATGGATTATATATTATAAAAAATATTATTATAAAAAGCCACAGGTTCCCCATGTATCAAACGTTTTTCCTTTAGAATGTGCACTAAACTCAAATGTATTTCGTTTATGATGTTTACTTACTCAAAAACTGGGTTGTGTTGTTCAAACCACACTATGCTCCACATTATGCTCCACCCTATGCTCCACGCTATGCTCCACGCTATGCTCCACGCTATGCTCCACGCTATGCTCCACCCTATGCTCCACCCTATGCCCACCCTATGCCCCACCCTAATCTCCACGCTATGCTCCACCTATGCTCCACCCTATGCTCCACCCTATGCTCCACCCTATGCCCCACCCTATGCTCCACGCTATGCTCTCTAGACAATTATTCAGCCAATCCATTGCATGGGGAACAGTATATATGTAATTTGCATATGAAGGGACGTTTGTTTTTTTGTAAAACTTTTTTTGTTTGTGTGCAAAATATGATATCCATTCACACACACAGAGGTGGTTATGTGGTACATAGTACTTTATGCAAGTTGACCAGCTGATGCTGCATTGATTAAAAGCCACATGCATCACTTTGCACTTAAAATAGGCCAATGAAACAGCAATGACTGAATCCCCACCTTGTACCACATACATTCACCACAGATGAGCCAAGCAATACCCAAGTCCAGAGAACCAACAGAGTTCAGATCTCACTCTCATAAGTGTGCATGTAGGTCTTGAGAGAAAGGATTTCTGTGTAGCTCCGTGTAGTTCTGCGGTACAAGTCCAGTCCTGTGAGGATCTCCACATCTCTGACCCGAGCTGTGTGCATCTTCATCAAGTCCTCCACCCAGCGGGATTCGTCCTCTGAGCTCTGTGGGAAGCAGACATACGTTTAACATGGGCCCTCGTGTGTGCTGTTCTTACTCTACTCTGCCATGTAACTAAGTAAACAGAATATAGCACTGCATGTAATTGCTGTTTTATGCATTTCATGAGGTGGTTTCCTTAATTAGTGTAATTTTCTGTTCTTTTACACCTGTTATGTACATGTGAGAGATTAGGAAAGTAAGAATCTGTAGTTTTTAGCACACTATTTTCATGTCATAGCTCTATTTACAAGTTATACAAGTTATAAATCAACCATCCAGACCTCTCACGTCTTCTGGTTCAAGTCTACTCTGTGTCCCCAGAATTAAAACAAAACATGGAGAAGCGGCATTCAGCTTTAATGTTCCACAGATCTGGAACTAAATTCCAGAAAACCGCAGGAGTGCTGAAACCCTCAGCTTCTTTAAATCAAGGTTACAAACCCATTTGTTTACAGCTGCTTTTGACTGATTTATTTACACCTTTTAAAATCTAATTTTAAGCAATATTAATTTCAGTACAAAACTATAAATCTAGCTTAAGTGTTAACTTTTCTTTATTATGCCTTTGCACAGTAACTCATAACCTTTCTTTTTTTTTCTCTTTACTTTCATGTTTTCATTAGGTAAAGCAACTCGAATTGCCTTGTTGCTGAAATGTGATATACAAATAATCTTGCCTTGAACATAAGGATTTTATGCATAAAAGCATTTCTATCATTTGTGTTGTATATCCAAAATATCTGGCTCATTCTCCCTCTCTGCTTGTTGCACTCATTAATTAAATTTCATGTATTATAGTGTCTATTACAACACAAGTTGTCTCCAGGATCTTTTCAGAGACCAGAACATGACCCCCGAGCAATTATTACATCAACAACGGCAGGTAAAAATTCCTCTAGTGGGGGAAAAACCTTAAGCCAAACAGCGGCAAGGAAAACTCCCCTTTAAGAGGGAAGAGGGTCTTGAACAAGACCTGGATCATAAGGGGGGACCCTCCTGCCTAAGGACAGCTGGGTAGAACAGGAAGTAGAGAGAGAAGAGAGACAAAGACACACCGGCAAAGGTACAAGACAGGATACAATAGTAAAATTATCTATCAGCAGAACTAAGACTCCTGTGTATATATGGGTGATACATGGTTAGTTGGTGGACTACAGTGATGAGGACTGCAGGTCAGCAGGTATCCAACAGAGACATCCATACAGACAGGTGGAGGTGAACACTGGGATGGACAGATGGTGGGACTGCAGGTCAGGATGCAGCCCCTGAGGTTCTGGTCTGCAAACATGAACGGAAGAGAAAAAGAGGGGACAGACCTGCACAACAAACTACAAGAACAATGGAGCACAATTATGCTTATGAGATAGTGTTAATTAATAACTGAGGATTGAGCTGAAGAAGGGAAAGAGAAACAGAGGAGGTGAAGGGCACCAGTCAATGGATCATGTTGGTGTCCCCCTGCAGCAGGTCTACAGCACATTGAAATAGTGGACACAAAACGCAGGAAAAGTTGCTGATTTCTTCTTTGGGAGTTACTGCTTACACATGTAAGCAAAGTAAGCAGAAGAAGACTGTTGCGTTATAGGCAGGGAGCGCCTGAAGACCTCACTTTGATGTGTGTTTTTATTCTTTGTCTTAAAGTCTCCTAATAAAATTGGAGGTATGAGTCCTACAAGTGGTCTCTACTTGTTGCACTCATTAATTCAATTTCATGTATTATAGTGTCCATTACAACACAAGTTGTCTCCAGGATCTTTCCAGAGACAATCTTTCCCTACAAGTGGTTTCTTCCACATCTTGGCGACCACTACAATACACACACTAAGTCAAAGTAAATATTAAAGGTTACATTATGTATCAGTATATCCAGATACCTTTTAGTGATATAAAACTTGTTTCTGTCAGTCAGTTCTATTACTGATGAAAGGCCACAGCCATGTTTACAACAAAGAAAGGCCTTGACACCAGCAGCAAACCCTGACCACATGTTTTGAGACAAAGAAACCCTCTCAATGACTCAAACCCCCAGCAGGCTTTGCTCCATTTATGACACTTAGATGTTAATGTCACTGGCCTCCATTGAATATGGACCCCAAAACCCACCAGAGGTCCCAGTTGATGAGCAGCAGCCCAGGCCTGGCTATAAAGAGGGGTTTGCCCTTTTTCTCTTGCTCTCTCACAAACTCTGTCCCTTGCTGACTCCAACACAATTGGTTGAATTCTGAATCAGCATTCAACTTGTTGTGGTCCCGTTTCCTTTAATTTATTGGCTGAATGCTGAGTCAGAATTTAACCCCATCTCCGCCCCAAGAGTGACATGTTACTTATGATATGGCATTGCTGAACACCCCCCCCCCCCCCCCCCCCCCCCCCCCCCCCCCCCCCCCCCCCCACACACACACACACACGTGCGCACACGCACACACCCATCCTCTTACGTTGCAGGTCTCATTGTTGTTTGGTCTGTGTGGCAGGATGAAAGCGGCACTGCTGAGCGGACCATTACATGAATCTGCAGTTTGTGTGAAGTCTAAGCAGCTCGTGAGAACCACATAGTAGTGAGTAGGTATGTGGACTGTCCTGCTTGTATACCTGCAACAAAAATCAAAAGAAAATTCAGAACTTTAGTGGCAATTATTTTACTTCCTCTTTATTTAGCATTTCCATCCAATGCTGTCCAGGCACAAACTTTGTCTCTTACTTTTTTTTTCAGTCCAATATTTCTTTCTATATCTGATTACACCATATTATGAGTCTGGACCAAAAAAAGTAATTAGAATCTTGTGTCTACAAACAAAAATATAAATATGTGCAGCTGTTTTGAGACTTTGCAATGAAACATAAGGAATGCTCCTACTCTTTTATCTTCTCGGCTGAGTCTCGGATTCCATCGTAGTCATAGTCAAATATGGGTCCAATGAGAAGGTTCACTCCATTTCTCTCAATTGCATATTTCTTCACCAGTGCTCTCTGAAAGTAATCCCATATCCCTGGGGGGAGAGAGGGGAGTCCGCAGAGAGTAGGATGTGGGTGAAAAGGAGAAAAAGATAACAAACGACGAGAAAAAAAGTCCTCAATCTCACAACTCTGAAGTACTATCTTACTTTTGAATGCAGGGTACATGGGCACAGTGTTTGTAATGAGGAAAGCATCATGGTTTTTGTCCAAGTTTGATGACAATTCTGTTAAAAAAGAAAAACAATTTGGCAAGGATAATCTATAATGAGTACAGTATTTTTCACATCACTGAAAGCTGATGGTTAAATTGTCAGAAAGCATCAAGAGCTGTCTCTTTCCTGTCATCAGAGCTCAGACTCCCAAACTAGATATTGTGAACAGACTGTTTTTACAGTTTAAACTCATGAGGGTCCACTAACCCTCTTTTACTCTGCAGTTTGCAATGGTCTACCCACCATTACAAAACTGCAGGTTTTTAAAAAATTAGGAAAGGAATAACAACATAAAAGTCAGAATTGCCACATCTTTAACGTCTCGTCTCCCAACAAGAAAAGAAAAAAAAAGAAAAAGAAAATTAAGACAAAATTGTCTTAATAGCTTATTAGTAGAATAACAACTGTGTAGCGATCCACTTACGTGGTGGGTAGAGGAAGGCAAATGTGATGTGTTTCTCTGCTCTGTAGTTAGTACATGACTGGCTGAAGGCTGGATTAACTCTGGGGTCTGGTCTCACACAGTTGGACAGAGTTTCAGGCAGAGGAGACAGCTCAACCTAAAGGATCATAGAAATCAGTTTCAACAGCTGCTTGTCTTACAGTTACAGTTGGTACATTAATTTTGTCATATTTGCTGAAATCACCACTATTTTCTGATATTATTACTTAAACTATGTAATTTGATAATCAAACCCGATTGGCACCACCTTCGGCTCGCAATGCAGTTTACAAGTTTCCACCGCTCCACAAAGGCCTGCCTGCTCCATCACCGTGTCTGAAGTAAGTGTCTGGTTGCCAGGAAACCACCGTCTGTCTGTGGCCAGACAGACGGTGGTTACAAAAGTTCCGAGCCCCAGACAAGCCTAACATGGGATCCATGGACTCCCCGACAACAGGAACGGTTTCAGACAGACGAAGGAACCCAGCTGCAGTAAAGACACTACATCCTGTCATCCTTATGCAGACGTTTGTCCGCCATTTGTACCAATCACACAAGGTGTATGAACAGCCATGTTTTCACACACACACACACACACACACACACACACACACACACACACACACACACACACACACACACACACACACACACACACACACACACACACACACACACACACACACACACACACACACACACACACACGTATATAGACTGACATTTGTTTGCTCGCTGTTACCTATAAAGAGGATGCGACCAAACATTGTCTCAGACTCAACTGTCCAGCCCAGAGCTGCATGTTTACTCTTGCTGTTGTGCCTTAAGGCTAAATTAAATTTTGTTAAATTTTAAGCACATGGATGTTGTCATTTTTTTTTAAGGATTCATAACTTTACTCTGTGCAGTTTATAGAAATTGCCACATCATATGTCACAGATTCTCCTTTCAGTGCAGAAAGGTCCATGTTTCAGCTGCAGTCAGCTAAATCCATGCAAACTGTGTGCTTTGTACTCTTTTCGTTGTTGTAAATCCCTTTATCTTGTGTGCAGACGATTTTATGTATGTATAGTGAAGTTATGAAATATATTGGTATGCCCGGTAAATGGTAAACATATTCAGCTTTTTGTGGTTTTGTTTTGTTTTAAAGTATTTACTTAAAACTTGGTCATGATTTTGTCATGAACAGACTGACAGCTAATGTCTCATCATGCTAAAAACCTGAGAGCTGTCAATATCTACCTTGTCAGACAGCTTTGCATGACAATATTCATGTAGGAGCATTTCTACAGAGCATAGTTGGGAGTTTTCTTAAACAGAACATATTTTTTGTGTGTATACATTATTAATGCATCTGGCTTCAGGTCTGTTATACAGCACCACAAAAAAGGTCCAGAGTGAGCGGTACCTGTCTGCTGACAGTGAATGATGTCCAGAGCGGCGTGGAGAGAGTTTCACAATAGCCGCTGATGTAGTCGCTGTGACGGAGTATAGAGTATTTGGTACGAAAGAGGACAGCAGGGCGACCGTATGGCAGGTTTCTGCTGTCTGACAGACAAAGTACACAAATGGACCAAGTACTGAGAGGCTGCAGTGGAACAAGACGTGTTTATGCACGTCATACTGAAGTGAATAAACAGCAATATACAAAATGAAAAACCACCAATATGACATGTCAATACAGTATGAACTATACAGTAATTTCAGGCAATGTTTGAAGTTTACATTTCTACATGACTATGCTTTTCTTTTGTTTTTTGAGTCTGATTATTTAGATCTAATAAAGAACACTCATAACAGGTATTTTCAGTAACTGTAGGAAACACTGACCATCGATCGCTTGCCTCAATCGCTGATTTAGCTCCTCCACTTTGTTCTGTAAGAGACAGAGCCAGAGTGACTCCAGATTATAGCCTCGTACAAGGGTCACTTTCAAACCTCTCTGGCCCCTACTTTTTACACGCAACTGCAAAAAGATCAGAGATTGAAACAATCTCTTGCCAGAGAGACAAGGGAATCACAAACACAGTTTAGATCAAGTCAAACAGTTCAGAACAGTGCTTTCTCTACTTCACCCAATTTAAGCAACTCCATTAACACTGATTCTGTTTGAAATGTGAAACATGAAAAGACAGACTGTTGTTGACTAGATAGAAGAAAACTGGTTTCAACTCAGCAGAAGAAAGCAAAGAAGCAACAAGCTGTTTCAGCCTTACAGGAAGATACAAATGAACAAATAATCATAGATGACTGGACCATTTCAACACAACTCTGTAAAATAAAAGGTTAAACTGCACTGAAAATAGCAAACAGTCTACAGAAAACAACAAAATCAAAGTAAATCCTTCAGTTACTGGCTGTGTTAGACTTAAACAAAACCTTTACGTTAAAAGCTTTTCATCAAGTTTTACCTTATAGTATCAAAAGACATGAGGCAGGAGCAACTTAAAATATAAAATAAACAATGCTAAAGATGTTTAGTGAGCTACCTTACATCAAAGCAGCGTTATTGTCTTGTCTCAGAGTTCTGCTTTTATTTTACACATTAATCATAAAGATTGGCTAAGTGAACAACATCTATCCAACTCTCCACTGGAGTTCTTTCAGAGATATTCATCACTGTTCCCAACAATATAAATCACATATCAGTAAATGAACTTAAACTAGTTCTATATCATTTCTGTTATTTTACTGAACACTTGTGGGAAACTGCTCCTCTGGGAACCAGGAAATCGGTCATTGGTGGTTTAAAATAGCTCCATTGTGTGAGGTCTACAGAGAACCACAGAAACTACAATTCACCAATGGCATAACAGTGAGTTTATAACTACTTTAATGTTTTGTTTTGGAATTTTGTTTTTTTATTACAACCCGTCAGTTGTAATAATGTTTTGTTCTCCAAAGTCAGTCATTGCAACAAAGTCAGTCTATAAAATGTGGTGGATTCTTAATGGACTACTTGGGTGAGTTTTGTTATTTGCTTATTTAAAACATATCTAAACTTAGTTATGTCATAACATTCCTGAGAAAACCATTTTCTTTGACTATGTGGTCACATGATCTAATGAAAAACATCCTTAATCATTCTTCTGATAACATATGTACAGTTTGAATGTTTCATATTAAAAGCTTTTAACACATCCATTATAGTTGTTTTATTGAATCACTTTGTTATTTTGAACACATTTAGCAGGGTAGGTGGTAAAGACCAGGAGCATTTTGGTTTCAGTGATGTTGTTACTAATATATGTGAGCAGAGCTTCTAAAAACTAGAACTCTCTTCAGCAGCGTGCGGTAAACTGGGCCCAGGTCTTAAGTTTCATTGCTGACCTTTTCATCACAGCTGCAGCCCAAGTCATCCATTGCCATAGGAACAAGACTGGAGGCTGTTGGCCTGGAAACCTCCTCTGGCATGGTGGGTCTGAAAGGTGGGGGGTTTAGCAAGTGGTTCAGACTGCCATGGGTTCCATTATTTGGGGCTGGCTTCAGACCCAGAAGATCTAAGGGCAGGACAAATCAGCTTGAAGTCAGATCGAAGAGTGAATGAAAGACGTCTGATTCAGCAACTTTAGCAAGCTTCAAGACTTAGTTATGTTACATCAGACACATGCACAACCCATTCTTCATAGTCAGACATGAAAATATGCCTTACCACACATGACATTATAAAGCTCAATGTTTTCAAAGGCTGGAACTTTTGTCTTGAATTTAAATGTAGGTCCGTAGCCCAAGAAAATAGTCTGAAAGTGACAATTGATGACATGTGTCACACAATTTTAAAGATGGATAAAAGAAAACATTCAATTTTCATAATACTTTGTCTATCAGTGGCCTCAGTACTGATAAATATTAAACAATAAATAAAGTAAATATACATTTTTGCCTCTTAAAAGCAACGTCGACATTTGTTTACATGTACTGTAAGCTGAAATTGATCAACATTATCATTTCAATTCTGTGGCTGAAAAGATCTTTGTTATGTTACAGTTCTGTAAATGCATATCGCACTGCCATCCACATGGCGTGTGCACATGACTAAAAACAGCCTGGAAATAACCTTTGTCACAGACTGTTTTATTAAAGGCTCTAGACCTGCACATGTAGGCAGCTATTGAATTATTAAATGTAGACTTTGGCAGCAAAACAGCAGATACAGAGGGGAGTAAAGTCTGCAGCGGGTAAAATTTGCCAGGCGTATGGGTGTAACCTCAATAAAGTTGTTTGTTTGAAAATTATTATATTAATGATATGGATGCAATGTGAAAGAATTGGAATGTCTTTTTCAAAATGCTTGTGATGATTAAGAAATGTCCACACATGGTCCCTTTGCTCATTATCAATGCTTCAGCTATGGGTTCAAATACCACACTGTTTGTGTTTTAGTCGAAGCCGAACAGAGCTAATGACAAAAGCCATTTTAAGTAAAATACCTGCATACTGTTTATCTTATTGTCATATCCATGGTCTCCCAAAAATCCACATTGCCTCCTCCCTTCAGGGATTTTCCTGCAATGAAATTTAGACAATTGTTTCAATGGATTATCAAGTTGTGCAACTGATTAGGCTATTCTTAATAATTCTATTATACTAAGATAAGACAAGACAAGACAAGACTTTCTTGATCCCCAAGTAATTTGAAAGAAAACTGAAAACCTAAATGCCACAAAAGTTATACTGAGTTAAAGCCAACAAAAATGTCTGTTTTGATGTATAATTTATGGGTTTGGAGTGTAAGCTGTAGACGATAAAGAGGTTTGTTTCAGAATGTTTAAACAGACATATGTGTTTCTCCGTGGTCTCAGCTGATTTGACAGAAAAGGAAAAGTGACAGTGGCACAAAAGTCAAATGACGTTAAAAGCCATCCAAAATGTTTATGTTTTTTTGTATATATGTGTTGAATGGAAGATGTGGACAATAAAAAGGTTTGTTTCAGAATTTTAAACATTTTTGTTTCTTAGAGTGGAGATCCTTATTAGCTAGAGTGTTGGAGGTGTGAAAGTCATTCTAAAAAAATCCTAAAATCCAAAATCCAAGATGTCGTGACCTGTTTAAAGTTGGAATGGTTTCTCTATGACAAAGCATGGCCAAGCAATAGGCCTTCAAAGAGGGCTGGGTTTGTGCAGTCTCTCTCTCTCTCACAAATCCCATTCAGTGTGTATTGTGTTTTAAAATGAGATTTTTGAGAATACTGTTAAACAGATTGGTACCAAAGGTCATACCAATGCGAGTCTGACCAAGCCGGCCATAAAGGGGTGCAAAGGGGTACACCCGTTCATAGACCTTGCAATATGAGAGCAAAGAGGTCACCACTGTAGAAGGATCAGACAATTTGTTCACTAATATTGTAGCTTATATCAGGTAGAGTGAGAGCTATGCCCCTTTTCCACTAGTTTCTACTTGACTCGCCTTGGCTCAACTCTACTCTGTCAAGGGTTTTCCTCTAGGTGAGTACCTTTTCTGGCACCTACTTCATTGGGGTTCCAACTGAGCTGAGTCAGGCTGATAATGCAGCGTCACCAGGCTGAAGGCCAGTGATTGGCCAGAGAGTAATGTCACGAATAAATCCTGAGAGCAACTCCTTCACACCCACCATATTTAAAACCCGGCAGCAGCAACCATGACATTTAGTTTTAAACTAATTAGCATGTTAATATGTTAGCACCAACAATGCTACGCCAATTAAAGTAAACATTCTCAAAAACTGTAATTCCCAGTCTAATATGGCTTCAATATGTTGTAGTGCAAAGCATCCTGAGTCTTTTAAAGTTTGAATTATGTCTCTATGAGAAAGTATGGCTGAGCAACAGGCCTCCAAAATAAGCATGTTAAAACGTGAGCATCAAAAATATCTTAAAAGCCTGTAATAGCCAACATAATGAGGTTTCAAGCATCACAAATGTTATAAAAGCTAAAGTACACATTCTCAAAAACTGTAAACCCCAACCTAACAAGGCTTCAATATGTTGCAGTCCAAAGTCTCCTGAGTACTTGAAAGTTTGTCTACGATAGAGTACGACCAAGCAACGTGTCTCCACAATTAGCATGCAAACATATTAGCATCATGCAAATAAGCATGATGCTCACATGGAAACATGGTTCATGTTAACATGAAGCCACATTAGCATTTCAGGCTTATCCGCAATATGCCAATTATGCCAGCATGTTAGCATGATGTTAGCATCGGTTAATGATGTGTGTCGGCTTTATACTAGTTAAGTAAGTTTTGGAACATAAGAATGTTTCAGCTGATAATTACATGTTAGCATCATGCCATTATGCTGATGTCAATCACAAGAGCTGCACTGCCAGCTCACTCTCTATACCAGAGAAGGAAGGGATAGCAGTTGCTCCTGGATAACGAGGGAGCAACCACAGCTGGTAATGAGAGAGCTGCATGTGTACGGAGTCTCACAGCGCTTTGTAATTCTCCTTCTGTCAGCTGCATGACTACAATTTGAAGCCTCTTTATATTGGTACCCCTTAATAAATCTGAGCAAGAGTAATAAGGGGCTTGCCAATGTTTTTTCACACATGAACCCCTTAATAAATATAAACAATAGTAATAAGGGGCCTGCCAATGTTTTTTCTATAGGTCCCCCTTAATAAATACGAGCAATAGTAATAAGGGGCTTGCCAATTTACATTGGGACCCATAGCAAAAATGAGCAATAGTTGTTAGGGGCTTGCCAATTTACATTCATTTTACATTAGCCCTCCTCAATAACACAGTGTGTAACCAAGTGTGAAGCGGCTGCGATGAAAATCAGCACCTCCAAATCCAAGGCCATGGTTCTTGACCGGAAGGGTGACATGCTCTCTCTGGGTAGGTGATGTCCTGCCTCAAGTGCAGGAGTTTAAGTATCTTGGGGTCTTGTTCACGAGTGAGGGAAAGATGAAGCGTGAGATTGACAGACGGATTGGGAGTCAGCTGAGGTGGCTTGGACATCTGTATCGGATGCCCCCTGGATGCCTCCCTAGAGGTGTTTCAGGCATGTCCCACTGGGAGGAGACCCCAGGGAAGATCCAGGACACGCTGGACAAACTATGTCTCTCAGCTGGCCTGGAAACTCTTTCTGGGGTGAAGGTCTGGACACCCCTTAATAAATGTGATCAATAGTAGTAAGGGGCGTGCCAATTTACATAGGCACCTGTTAAAAAATCTGAGCTTCCAATGTTTTACATTGGCATCCCTTAATAAACATTGCAATTTAAAAAGGGTCCTCTGGCAGGGATGCCAAGGCTTTCCCAGGCTATCCTGAAAAATATAATTTCTCCAGTGTGTCCTCTGTCTTCCATGCGTCTTCCTTCTAGTTGGAGATGTCCCACCTCCTAAGGGCGTCCTCTCCAGATGCCTTAACTGGCTCCTCTTGTGTCACTAGATGCAGGAAAGATTTTGAATGAGGTAATGGGAATCTCTAATTCCAAACATTAGGCTTCAGAGAATCCTTTATTTACTGGACTCAAATTCTTTACAATCCACCAAAGGCCTCCAAACACACCACCAGCATGTCGTAAAGCTTCACACAAAACAGGTGCAGTACAAATGATTGTTGATAATTGAGTAAAGATGTCCTGACATGCCCTTCATTGGAAGAGCAATGTAAATAATTTGAAAATAATAAAAAACAAAAAAAAAAACAATGCTGCTTATATTCAGAGAACAGGTAAAAAGCATACAATTATTAATTCAGACAGAGGAATGGATGGATGGACGAATGGATGGAAACATAAATAGACGGTATCTGATTTCATCACTATATAATTTCATGCATCCACTTTTTTTCATTATGCAAACAGAACAGGCTTGCAGGTACACTTAGATAGATTTATCCAAAGCATTAAAACATCTATAAATGGATTGTAGATATTGTACACAAAACACAAAACAAGACAACAGCAAGTCAGAACTACTATTGATTAGAAAAGGCTAAATCTAAATAAAGGATGACACTGTGGACTAGGTTTAAATAAAGATGTGTCTTCATTTCTTTATATTTATTTTAATGTTATTTTTTTCTCAATGCATATTAGATTGTTGCTATTTTGTAACTCTGTGCAGAAATTTAGAAAAAGACTGACTCTATTCAAAAAGCATGATACAAAAAAACTTTAAAATTTGTTTAATGTACATCAAATCTGCTAAATATGGTTTGAGTTTTGTTGAGTGCTGAAATGTTTGCACATGCAAAAAAAGGATAAAATATAGTAAGACAGGTCTATTGTAAGAATCAGGAAACTTCCTACAGACCCAGTGTATTTTGCATAGACAAATATCATACAGCACTTTTACTTCCGTTTATGTTTATACCTATAGCCACCCCTTGGTTTACTTTACTGATGTTGTACCTGGCAACATGCCACTTCCTCTCCACCAGCAGGTGAATCGCCTCAATGCGCCGATTGCTGGCATAGTGCAGTCTCTTGGGCAGGTGTTGTTTCAAGTACGGCTTAAAGTGCTGGTCTGCTTTCTTACACTATTACAAAAAAAATAAATAAAAGAAGCAAAGAGAAGAAGATAGAAAAAAACAGAATGTCACATAAAACGGGGCAATCAGAGAAGTGACCCTCATTTTATCACTCTTAAGCTTTTACCTATCAATAAAATTCATTTTTTTTCTCTTCCTCTTTTACATTTTCCACACAGAATGTTTACATTGAGCTCTAATATTCTGCTTGGAAGTCTAGCACTTACTGTCAGATTTGCAACAACAGTCTTAGGGTCATCTGAAAAAAAAAGAAAAAAACCCACAAAGAAGCATTGGTCATATAAGCATTTGGCATTTGTGTGACAAGCATACTTATATATAATATAACACATTGGACATTAAGTTTTATATTGTAACTCCCCACTGCAAAAATAAAAAAAAACATTATGAAGAACTGTTCTCGTAACCTGTAGGTATGAAGTTGTGAAGTAGGTCAACCGAACCAAAGCTATCTGAAGTTTATCTTGCCTAATAAAATTCAGCGTGCTCTAAGCGGAACCATGATGCTGGTTATCACCTCAGTATGTCACGTTTCTAATCTTAGTATGCATGCTTTCAGGTAAAAAGGCCCTCATGATCAGAGGATCATCATTCATGGATCTCAAACCACATCTTTATAAAACAAAAGAACAAACTTTGATCTCAAAGTAATATAACAATTTTTATATTTTTTAATTAAAAGCACAGAAAAGGACACAGAAAAAAAATGAAGTAAGAGAGTAAAAATAACAAAAACAAATGCCTAAGCTTATAATTTTCACTATATTAAAGATGATGTAGATCAGAATATTTTCAATTGTGGAGTTTATAAAATCAATTAATCACAGTAACATATTAAAAGAAAGATTCAACAATACTCTGTCAGATGCATAAAGTGGCAGTTTTAATGGTTCAATATGCTAAATTAAGAACAAATATAAAGCAGTTCAAACCAGTGAGTGGATTGTTATTGTGAATGTCAAAAATAAGTTTTATTAGTTGCTGTTAGGTTGCAAAAGCTGTCCAGTGATCAGACCAAACTCTTCAATTTATCCTCTCCTGTTTGGTTGTAAAGAGTTGGCGTACAAAATGAAAAAAGTGTTATCTGTATGAATAAAAGGACAGAAACTCTCTGCAGTGTTTCTGCTAGTGCCCTACAGCAGGAGGTGGAGATATTTGTAGCATTAACAACTGGACTTTCCTTTGCTGTGTGATGCTGCCTTGCAAGAACTTAAACCTTAATTAATTTAACTAAAATAAGATGAACTAAAACTAAACTAAATTAAGATCAACTTTAAAAAAAAATATGTGTTTACTATGTAAGCTACCATTTTGGAAAACTATACCAGAATAGGTGACCAGCAAACTTATATTTTTGGGACAGTTTCTTAGGTGAACTTCTTGCGTTTCTTCTGTTTCTCATTTGAAGTAAAAACAACATAACAAAGCAGAACTTTAAGGAAGTAAGTGAGAGACTACAGATCAGTCACAGAACAAAACACTATGTAAGAAATAAAATTAAATTACAACTAAACACATTGAGATATTTACACAAACCTGTGAGCAGCTGCTTCATGTCTGTTCTACTATACAACAATCTAAACCTATCACAGTTTTTTATTATTTAGAAATTGTAAAAGACAACACTGAAAGTGTTTTTGATTTCTACAATAAACACTTCAAATTTAATAAGAAAAAAAAATTTTCTCAGTGCTTTGTTGTGCATTTATACGTTGTATTTTTAAAAGTTCTACATCTAGTAGAGAAAACTGAGAGGAAAACAAAAACCATGACAAACCAGTATTTTGTTAGCCTTACATTTTGGGTTGTTGGGATATCTGGAGCGTATTCTGCCGAGGGATCCAGGGACAAGGACAATGTCATCAACACTGGTCAAAAAGTTACTGAGAAACTCAGTTCGATCACAGTGGGCTTCTTCCATACCTAAATACATAGGTATAGGTATACATGGGAAAGAATTAGTAACTTTATGACACTAATCTTCTTCTCATGATATGTCCAGTAAAACTTTAAAATTCTGTTTCATATGATTTCTTCAAGGGTTCAGTACATTCTGCCAAGGATGGCTGATAAATGTCACTATATATAGGAGACTTTCATTGCTAATATAAGTTACTATGCACCTGTTCTTGTCTGATCTTATTGGGCCACAAAAGCCAATATCAGTCAACAGTCAACATTTCAGGTTGTACCTACAGAGAGTCAACATTAGTGATCTCCATGGTGTTTGTGCTGATGTTTGTGCTGGTGTTTGCATCATGTACCATGATCCCCCACCAGGATGATGTTGACACATCGATGCAGTTTCATCTGCTTAAGTCCATCCATCAACTGACCAACAATTCTGTCTATCAACTTCAGAGGATTGTTTAGCTAGAACACACAAAGAGAATCAATAACTTCAAAATAAACAGAAATAAAATATGTCTTTGCATTTGATTTTTGAGCTTTCAACACACAATGGTATATGGTAACACAATCATACAAGTACATGCAGATACAGCTCCTCAGTACTCACTTCTGTATTCATGGGCCCCATTTTGTGTCCATATGTGTCAGGTTGTCCACAGTGCATGGCATAAACATAAGGCCTGAAACAAGAGATACATCAAACTGGAGGCATTGGTTTAACTCTCAAAACCCTAAAGTCCCCAGAGCTGGGGATGTTGATAAGAGAATACAAGTAGGAGCAAATACCCTTGGGGTTCAAAATTAAGATGCAGTGGTAAAAAAAAAAAAAAAAAAGCTTAATGATGGTGGATAATTAGGGATTTTTAGATATAGCCATCTTTCTTGCATTTTCATCTGCTTAGATTTTTTTTATATCATCAAACTAGCAAGGTGCCGAGTCCCTGTGATTGCAAATTAAGATACTGTCTTCATTCACGACTGTACTTGACAGTTGGTATGAGATGTTTGTGCTGATAGGAAGTATTTGGTTGTTGCAAATGTGGCACTGTGCATTATAAGCAAACATCTCCACTTTGGTCTTGACTGCATAAAGGCACTTGTTTCACACGTCCTTTGGTTTGATCAGAAGCCATTCTGCAAACCTGAATTGTACTGCCACTTTGTAGCGATGTAGGCTTTATCTTGGAAGCCATACTTTCATTGCCATACATCCTGGCATGATTGGTAAATTTCTTTAATGATTTCCACTTGCGAATAAACCTCACTGTAAAGTGATAAACAAATTATTTTGAAATGGCCTTTTAATCCTTTCCAGATTAAAGTGGGGTCATAGTTGTTCTTTTAAGATCATTGCAGATGTCTTTACTCATTAGTGTTGCTTTAACACACATCTAAATGTTCCAGACCTGCAACTGCTTAAAAATGTCTTCTTTTTAGAGCCCGAAAGTACTTCAAATGTTGTTGTTCATCTGAGTTTATTTTCACATCATTTTAAGGCCTGGTCCTGACATGTAAACTCCTAAAGAACTAAAAGGGAGTGTCCTTTCTTCAGTTCTGTTTATCGTTCCATAATGAAGTGAATGATGCAAATAGAGCTCAACATATTAGACTTTATCTTATAATTATAATCATTACTTTGTTTAAGACTGAAAATCTTAGATAATGACCTCTGATCTTAAACTGATTACATGACAATGTTTGTGGTGAAAGATATAAAGGTATGCACATTGGAAATGGTGGAACTATGAAATTCTTCTATTTTTATGTAAAAAATTCCTACAATAATTTTCAAGTTTTAATATTTAACAAGGCAGCACACAATGTTTCACCTCCATACACTGTGTATATTAAGGTCTTATTTTAAAAGGGAAATATTCATTTCATATTATTTTATTTGTGTGACAGTAAATTAAGTATTGTAAAGCAGAAAGAATATTTTCTGCTGAGATATAATGGATTTGAGCAAAATTAAAGGAGAAACTACCAAAAATCCTAATTTAAGCATTTTGTTTTTAAAATTGTATTGTGAAGGAATTGACCTCTATTAGATTTAACTTATTTGGTTTCACAGATTTATGTTTCATATCTTATTCCACAATACGCTCCATCAAATCTTATTTGATGCACCTTTCTTGTGTTATTCCAAATCAAGTGTCTGCCATTGTGTAATTTTGTGTATGATATATGAAATAAAGATTTAGTCAATAAAAAGGACAATCACAGAGAAACTGGGAGATAAAATAAGTTTCAGGTTTATCTTTTACACGCTGATTAAAAAAACAATAAAAATCTTCTGAATCAAAGTAATATAAGAAACTAAATTAACCTTTCTCCTTCAGGAAGTTGAAGCCACTGCAGCATGGTCAGTATCCTCCTCTCCAAAGGGATGGCACTACAGTGCATAGACAAAATAAAAAGTTACACTGGATAATACTTAAAACAGAAACAATTAAAACTAAGGTACTCCTAAAATGAATATTAGTGACTGGATCACAGGAGTATCCGTCAACAGTTTGGTAATACTTTAGTCCTTAGTAATAGTCCTTAGTAATACCTTAGTCAATTAGAATCATTTTCAAGACTGCAAAACAAAGATAAGAAATAAATAACATATCTTTATGTAGCTGCCAAACAGGTGTAAACTAAGCAATGAGATTCATATTTTCTGTTTCATAATTGAAGTTCCTTAAAGGGGTCAGTTCATGAGTCCCCACCTGGATTCCGTTCAGTAGTTTTGAAGGAGTTACTATACATGTTAAGTAATTATTCTGAAGGCTGTATTTGGATCAAACAAGCTTCACAAAGCTTGGATGAGCGTTGGGGTTAATAATCTAGAAGAAAAACAAATTATGCACCATCTAACTACACAGTAGAACCAGAATGAACTCTCTATGTCATGTGATAGTGAAGCTGGTCAAATGTTCTTTGTTACAATACAAAAGCATCTTCCGGTTAGACCGGTCACTCTCAACCTCATTGTTTTTCTTTTCTGCTTACCTCACAAAAAACAACTTTCGGCTTTTGATTATTTTTCTGACTGTGCTGTTTAATATGAATTACTACAGTTGCTAAAGTATGGCAAAAAATATAATATTTTTATTATTCAATCACAGCAGAGCAAAACTATAATCTTAAACACATTAGAAAAGAACAGAAATTCCATTGGCTCAGTTTTGTCAGGGCCTACCTATTAGGCAAAACATCTCAATGAAATTATCAAACATAGTTCCAAAAATGTTCAAAAATTCAGAAAATGAATAAATACATTTAAAAAAATTATTTGATGCATTTATTTAAACTGTAAAAACATTGTGAATACAATTATACTAAAGAAAATTAGGTTTGTCCACATTTATGACCAATAATGTCAAGGAGAAGTTATAGTAATTGATTCTGGCATGCTGTTGCACGTGATTCCCTGATTCAGTTCAAAGCTATTTCTTTAACCACACGAGGGCTTCATAAAGTTGAGGTTTGTAAAGTAGAAGAAATGTCAAGGCCTTTCTCCATTGAAAGTTAAAGACTGCTTCTATGCAGTCTGTGTAATGATGAGGCCACCAACCAAGCTTCTGGTTGTTACACGGTTCACAGCTGTCGGCTATCAGACCCAGAGCCGAGGCTCTGAGCACAGAATGAACAGTTTTTTCTCAAAGGCTGTTCTCTTTCTGTACTTTTTTCAATTTTTTCCACTTTAAGTTACATTTGGCCTCTACCCACTTTGTGTTTTATGTACTCCTCCTCTTTCCTCTTTTTTCTTCTTCATTTTTCTGCTTTTGGTTAGTATAATGACCTCCCACAAAGCTATATCCAAAACAGACCTTCAACCAGTCAGCCCAACAATTCCTAGTCTCCATTATCGTCCTAATGCCCAAGGTGGTACTATATCATCAAACTATGTTATGTTAATGTCCGCATTAAAAGCTGTTCTTCACCATGTGTCAGCACACACTTCCACTCTATGTTATATGGACAATCCTGTCTCATTCTCACATCTGTCTCACTGCCAACTGCAAAGCAAAGCACATTAGCATAAATTGCTGTAAAAACAGCCCAGTAATATTCCACCACTGAAATGTGCCTCCAGCTCCATAAAAGCTGCAAGTGGGGGATTCCTTATTTCTTTTTCTTTATAGGCTATAGGGCCAATGCAGAGTACAGCAAAAACATGAATGGACATGGCCGAACGATTTGAAAAAACATGTGCCAAAATAATCTAGGACACAGTAACACCAAACATATTCAGTCTATGAACTAAAATAGTTGTAATAACATATTAAGGGTGTTGGAAATGTGTGAAAAAAAAGCAGTTTTTGGGTACGAAGTACAGCTTCTAAAAAGTAAAACGGTATGCTGTACTAGAATGTCATAACATCAAGGTTGTGTGTGTGTGTGTGTGTGTGTGTGTGTGTGTGTGTGTGTGTGTGTGTGTGTGTGTGTGTGTGTGTGTGTGTGTGTGTGTTGGTGCGTGCGTGCGTGCGTGCGTGCGTGTGTGTGTGTGTGTGTAGGCTTACATGGGCCAGAAAAAACTGGCAGCCTTCACTCCTTGTTTGAACGCCGTTATCCAGATCTAGACACACAGCAGAGTCACAGTTTGTTTTGTTTAATCAGCTTACATGCTTCACTAGAATACAGCTGGGACATTATATACTGGATACAAATAATAACAGAAATGTGAGGAATACTATGGTGATTCAGTGAAAAGCAAAGCTTGTGGTACCACACTGGAAGTGATCCAGCACCGAGGCAAAAGAAAAAGAAAACAGCATGTTAATAAAAAAAATTAAGCAACAAAAAAAATAAAATAAATAACAAAAAAAAAACCCACTAAGTTTAAGGGCATTTTTTATCTTAGTAACTACATGGTCCCTTGTCTAACACTTGAATGGGGCATATTTGACATGTTGTAAACATTATCCACAGTTTTGGGTCAAGACCACTGGGCTGTAGCCAGTTAGATGTCAATTCTTGCACTGGAACATGATGCTGCAGGTTTTAGCTTGTCATTTCCTATTATCTCTGGATGAGATCACCTAGTTGGACTGAAATGGGTTCAGAGCTTCAAAAGCTCAAACACAGCTTTAATTAATCACATACCAACATCTGTATCCACTTTTAAAAAAAGAAAATATGACTGAATCCATCACTCACTCGAGCCAGCTGCTCGAAAAGAAAATTATTCAATCCTCCCTGACGGCACTTAACTGGTTGTCCTCCCCACCATCGGTGATTCAGCTTTTCCCGGCTCCTCAGGTTGAAGGTCGCGTCAAACACTGGGTCATACATGGAGTTTCCAACGATGCCATGAGATTCTGGGTAGAGTCCCTTAACAACAATATGAAATGTGAGTTTTCCAGTAATATTAGTCTTGACATAACTGTACTTTTCTATGTTGGTCAAACATATTTAAAAAATGAGTATGTGTGTGTTAATTTCATTCTGGAATCCATAGAGGCTATTCAACACATTTACAGAGGGGGAGTGTAAATCTTTACTTGCTGAATGGCTGTCTTATACAGCATTTTGAGGAACTGAACAAACATGATTTCAAGTAATTTCATAGTTCTTCTGAACTTCTTTGAGGGTGAAACTGTATGTCGTCAGCAGCTAAAATATTTTACCTCATTAAATGGAAGTGCTTTTTAAAATATTTTAATTAATCCTAAGTGTTTAGCTTGTTGTTGTTAAGTTGTGATAACACCTCATCAATATTCACACACGATACAAGAAATATCACTGCAAGAAATAAAAACTACCTGCTGTCCCAATAGTGTTGTGCATGTTTTAGCTATGTAAAAATACTATTTTATACAATCTTTTGCATATTGTACACCAGTGGTACCCAACTCCAGTCCTCGAGGGCCGCTGCCCTGTCTGTTTCAGTCAAATGAATTAGTCATTGGGGTCCTGGATAGCTCAGTGGCTTGAGCAGGCACCATTTACCGAGGTTATTGCCCTCATGCAGGCAGCGTGGGTGCGTATCCCGGCCTGTTAATCCTTCCTGCGTGTCTTTCCCCTTCCCTATATACCAATTTCTTGTCCACCTATTTTGAGTAAAGGCCAGCAGTGATGACAAGCTGATAATGATGTTGTGTGATGTATTGTAGTGGTAGAATGTGTTAAAGTAAAACGGACAGACATACTAATAAGATAAACAGACATAAAAAGAAAATGATGAATAGAAAAGTGTGTGTGTGTGTGTGTGTGTGTGTGTGTGTGTGTGTGTGTGTGTGTGTGTGTGTGTGTGTGTGTGTGATGCATTCAAGCCTACAAGGTCTGTAAGTATTTTTGAATGTCTGTGTTACATGCATACAAATATGAACATACATCCAAATATAAACATGCCAGCATGCACTCATATGCATCTACATATACACATACATCCATATATTTGTACAGACACACATATACACTGAGAGGTAGAGGTACACATACCTGTAAATGCACTCTCATAATAATAATAATAATAATAATAATAATAATAATAATAATAATAATAATAACAGTGACAGAAAGGACATCTACAGCAACAATAACAATTTTAATTTGTACAGTGCTACCTTGTAGAATAATAGGACCATTACAGTTAATATGAAGGTTTTATGTAGTTTCATGCCATCAGCTGTTAGATCCATGATTCATGACTTTTTTTTAACCCTTTACAGGGTTGTTTGATTTGTTTGATGTCTAAACTTGGTCGTGGAGGGGTGGGAGTTGTTTCACTGCCTATTTTTTTTAATTATTACGCTAGAAGGCAGTTTCTTTGAACACAGCCCTATTGACTCTGAGAGTGAGGTCGACGTTACGTATGACATAACCATATTTGTGAAAGCCCTTCTGGAACCCTTAGTGATTACACTGAAGCACCCGAGATGTGAAAAGAAGAAAAAACTAATATATGAGTCTAAGGGGGAGATTTGTGATTTTGAATTTTGCTGAAAAAACCCCAGATGGGGCGAGATCACTGGTGGTATGACTTAATGCTGATTGGCAACAACACTTAGAGAGTACCTCAAACTATCAAGTCAGTCACAACAACAACAGTGCATTTAATGAATCAGTGTGGTGGTAAATCGCCCTTATGATCCAACTCCCTCTGAATACCAGCATACATCCGGTAGATACTATGATCTAGATGGATCAACTTCCATTGTAACATACTTACTGTAGCCAATGAGTAGAGGTTTGGGAAGGTTTTAGAAGGGTAAACAGGCCTCATGTAAGGAGCATGGGTTCCACATGTTCCTAAAAAGGACAGAATATTTTTATTCAAAGTTTAGTAGACCTGTTAATTTTGTTAATATCACAAAATCCAAGACCATGCACCATGTTTTCTTAGAATTAATTAACATTCCGAAAAGTGCCACATCAATATAACCTTTTCCCTTTACCAGGGTATAATTTTTCATTTCTCATTTTCTGAGGAGGTACAGCCAAACCAAATATCGTTTTTTCATAAAACCACGGCAGATCTTACTGAGTTTCTCTATGTTGGGCATGATGTTTTTTCCTCTCTTCACATAAGAAGCCCTAAATCCATCCACTGACAATATGATGAGCGGTGGGCGAACAAACCTGTACACATAGCATAAGACAGAAGTCATAAAGTCCATCTTTATCTACCTAGTTTAGTTTTGTTACCCTGTAGTCAATGTTTCAAACGTACCCAGCAGGACATTCAGCAGCTCTGATCTCTTCACATTCCTCCTGCAGCCATGAAGTGTCTCCTAAGGTAACATGATCAGAGGGAGTGGGAGATATAACATGATATATGAACAGCACATATTCACTGGCTGCTGCTCAACAGTCACATCCAAAAGTGAGAAGTTACTGAGAACGTAGACTTCTGTGGTTGTATAGTATCTATTACTTTATAATACATGTACACCACAAAATGTAAGAGTGTTTAAAAAACAAAAAACACTCAACCCATTTTGTCTTGTTACAAGCTATTTGTGTCCCTTCGATGCAGGGGTTGGCAACTCCGGTCCTCAAGGGCTGCGGTCCTGCATGTTTTAGATGTTTCCTTGCATCAACACACCTGATTCAAATTAATGGTTGGTATCAGCATGTCATCAAGGTCTGCACAATTCTCTTAATGATTCAGTCATTGCATCACAGTGTGATGAAATTGGAGTTGCCCACCCCCACTTTAATATATATAAATTTAACTGATATTCTCTCAGGATGTGGGGGGTGCTATAGCAACAGAGTATCACTCTACAGTGCTCTAAAAGACACAACCCAAAAAGTATGCAGTGGAAGTTATTGTATATTTTCTTTGAATGTTTTAAGATTGGTGGAAGAGGTTCTTTGATGGCTATTTTTATGTTGATAAAAGCCTCCATCCATCCATTTTCCATACTCGTTTCATCCTTTGCAGGGTCACGGGCATTTGTCGGAGCCTATCCCGAGTACAGACGAGAGGTAGGATTACACCCTGGACAGGTCGCTGGTCTATCACAGGACCACATACAGAGACAAACAACCATGCACACTCACATTCACACCTACGCGCAATTTAGAATGATCAATCAACCTAATATGCATGTTTTTGGACTGTGGGAGGAAGCCTGAGTACCCGGAGGGAACCTATACAAACACAGGGAGAACATGCAAACTCCCCACAGAAAGACTTCTCCCGGGCCAGGGAATCGAACCAGGAACATAGGAGTGAGTGTGTGTGGTTGTTTGTCTATACGTGGTCTTATGATGAACTGACAACCTGTCCAGGGTTGTCAATTCGTTTACTTGAAGAAAGCTGTAGATCAGTAGATCATTCAAACCCTGACAACCTGAATAGGAGTTAACGGTTATAGAGGATGGATGGACGGATGCGCATAAACATGGGTATAAATAATTGGTATAAATATCCCCTTCCATGTACAGCATGTTTTGGAATTGAGGTGGGTAGTTGTATAAGTATTTGGGAATATTATACCATTTTTATCTGACGTAAGGTGCGAGTTGCTTACAGTCCTGGGTTTTTTCCCCCCACTCATTATTCATGCCATGATGTTAATGTTTTCCGTTAGTGAAAGGTCTGGACTGACCAGTAGACCAGTTCAGCACCTGGGGTGAATTTCCTGTACAACTGAATATTAAAGGTTGAACTAACACAGAACAATTCATCTTTAAATTAACAAACATCAAGCGAAAAACAGTTATGAAAAACTGCTGTACTATTGTAATATGTTCAGTCTGACTTTAGCAGTAGGAAATTTACTAAAACATTCAAACATCCTTAATATGACAGTTGTAACAAACATTAAATTCACTTTAAAGTTATTTGTACTGCAGTTATATACCAACAACCACAACAACATTGATACTGAGACACACCTGATATTTGTTCCTGTACACGATTTAAGCCAGTGCACTAGTGACTTGTCATCCTAAAGGCCACATATGTTTTAAATGAGTTGTAAGTCAATATTTACTCTATGCAATATCACTATACCTATGAAGCAGGATCAAACCAAAAGTCCCACCAAAATTCAATTCAATTAAATTCCATTTTATTTATATAGCATCTGTTACAACACAAGTTGTCTTTAGTTGTATTCCAGTGACTCAGAACATGACCCCCGAGCAAGTATTACATAAAAATGGCAGGCATAAACTGCCCTAGTGTGAGAAAAACAGTGGCAAGATAAACTCCCCTTTAAGAGGGAAGAAACCTGGATCAGGACCTGGATCATAAGGGGGGACCCTCCTGCCGAAGGCCAGACGGGTAGAGCAGGAAGTAGAGAGAAGAGAGACACAGACACACTATTAAAGGTACAAAAAACAAGATATATAACTATGCGTCAGCAGCAGAACTAAGACTTCCATGTACATATGACTGACACATGGTTAGTTGGACTACAGAGACGACTATATAAGCATGTGTAAACAGTAGATGCTGGGTTGGTCAGAGGGTGGGACTGCAGGTCAGGATGCAGCTCCTGAGGTTCTGGTCGGCAATCATATACGGAAGAGAAAAAGAGGACCAGCACAACAAACTACAAGAAAAATGGAGCACAGTTATACTTATGAGATACTTCTTATTAACGACTGAGTATTGAGCTGAAGAAGGGAAAGAGAACCAGAGGAGGTGAGGGGCACCAGTCAGTGGATCATGTTGGTGTCCCCCTGCAGCAGGTCTACAGCAGCAGATCTAGATGAAGCTGTGTTGAAGACCAGCTGCTCTAGTCTGGTCCTGCAGCTGCAGCTGTGACTACTGGCCCTAACACACTAAAGTTCACACCAACTAGATGTTTTACTTAACAGAAATGTTTTAAGTTCGGTTTTAAAGGTGGAGGTAGGGTCAGCCTCCTGAACCCAAACTGGAAGTTGGTTCCATAGTGATGGTTTCTGATAGCAGAAGACCCGTCCTCCAAATCTACATTTGGATCTTCTAGGAACTACGAGTAAACCTGCACTCTGAGAACGGAGAGCTCTATTAGGAACATGTGGTTTTATCAGGTCTTGTAAATATTGCTGCGCTTGGCCATATTGGACTTTATACGCAAGTAATAAAATTTTGAATTGGATTCTGAGTTTTACAGGGAGTCAACGGAAAAACACAGGTGATACATGCTGTCTCCTGTTGATTCCTGTCAGCATTCATGCTGCTGTATTTTGGATCAGCTGGAGGATATTCAGAGAATTGCTTGGACATCCTGATAATAATACATTACAGTTATGTAGTCTAGAAGATACATACACATAAATTAGCTATTCAGCATCACTCTGGGAGAGGATGCTCCTAATCTTTGCGATATTATGGAGATAGAAAAAGGCTGTCTGATAAACCTTATTAATATTCTGTTTAAATGACAAATTCTGTTGAAAATAACATCACGGTTTTGCAGTTATATAGGAGACCATCACAACACCGTCAAATCCCTTCCTAAGGTGTTTGGGACCACAACGTTGTCAAGATAGGTCAAGTAGCATTTTGGATTATCCACTGCTGAGCTGGACCCTGGATGCCTGGTGTCTCTGGTGTGCATCCCTGATATTCAGGACTGCAACTGCTAATGCTGTGGCATTGACCTGCCGAGATATGCCTTGGCTGGTGGACCTGGTGTGTGGGTTGGTCTCTAGGAGGGCCTTCTGGGAGGGGTGGTGTGTTGACTAGTTGCTGGCTGGGCACATCCTTGGGGTGTCAAGGGTGCTGTGTGGTTGGCCCAGTGTCACTTCGGGTATCTGCTCCCTTCCTTTGCAGCACCGCTGTCAGGCTGCATGCAGGTGGTCAACCGGGGATAGTGGTCGTCCTGGCCCTTCTGGGTTTGATCGCATCGCTTTGGTTTATCCTTCCTTCCTCTATCCTTCGCCAGTGATGCCATGAACAAAGCTTCGAACCCCATGTGAACCACATGATGAGAGCTGTTGTTCCCCAGTGTTTGCAAGCATTCAAATGATGATTTTGGAAACATTTGTGTTACTTGATGTGTTACTTGTACCATGTAAGTTACGAATGCCGTTACCTCCATTGTTCAAACTATGCTTTTGGGAAACACTTACATCATGTCATTGTGGTTCAAATCATCTTAGCTGCGGGGCCCCAGATAGCTCAATGGGTTGAGTGGGCACTTCATATGCAGAGGCTATCTATAGCATGTTAGCTGCTAACATACTTAGCAACAAAGAATGTTGCTAAGTATGTAAAAAATGTAAAATGTAAAATGCACTTGTGGACTCTTCTACTACAAAGCCATATTTCTGCATAGGATCCAATATGCAGGTTAGAATTGCCCTGTTGAAAGATACAAGGCGGTCCCTGAAAAATAGTCTGTATATGACTTTCAGGATTCATGTTTCCTTTGTAAAAGTGCAAGTTGCCCTTTCCATTCTCATCCCATCAGAGATGCAGGCCTTGATTGGAGCCCTGATAACAGGTTGGATGGTCACTCTCTTAGTTAGTGATGAGAACACCATGACCATAGTTTCCAAAAACAATTTGAAATTTAATTTGTTTGGCCACAAGATTGTTTTCCACTCTTGCTTAGTCCATTCTAAATTATTTAAATGTTTGATGATTATACAGTGTCTGGATCAAGTTCACATACGGCATATATATATATATATATATATATATATATATATATATATATATATATATATATATATATATATATATATATATATATATATATATATATATATATAATGAATTTTGGACTACATTAGTTAATACCAGTTGTATTCATCAATTTATAAGATTAACTGTGTAGTTTAATTGTGTTATGTTGTTTTTGTGGCCCGTACTTTTACTCTTTGGTCATGTTATGCAGCTCTACATTTATTTTAGACTATGTCTAATGTCTCATGTTTGATTTTTGTAGGGAGTTCTTACCTGTGTGTCACAGCAGGGTTTAAGCTACACTAGTACTAATTACAGTGCTCATAACTTGCACTTTCTGATTCGTGTAATGTGGTATATTGCTTTAAGATCACTTACAAAGTATGGATCAACCAAAGTGGTTTCATGCATTCATCTTAAGTTTATAGGGCTTAAAGTAGCAAGAGGCAATAGTAGGCTACAGTGTGGAAAAAGAAACAATGGTGTCATTCAGATTGCATCGAATTGCAGCCTCTGGGGCTCCAATTATCTTCCCATGTGCCTGATGGGCATCCAGTATTGATTATTCAGCCATTTACCTTTTTACCAGATTCTCCCGATTGTTTGATGGTATTATGTACTGTATATTATGAGATTATCAAATATTTAGCAATTTTATACTGAGAAACATTAATCTGAAATTGTTTCACAGTTTGTACATGCAGGTTTTTAAAGATTTGTGAATCCCTACAACTTTGCTTCTTTGAGATACTCTTTTCATTCCCAATAATGTCACTGAGCTGCTGCTGGTTAACATAAATTTGTGGCAGGATGTTCTTCTAGATGCTTCTTTTTAGTAGTACATACTTTTCCATTCTTTTACTCCCCATCACTCAACTTATGTGAGACATGCTACTGGCATCAAATACTAATATTTGTCATGAAATGGTAAAATGTTTCACTTTAAACATTTAAACAAAATCTGTATTAGACTGACACATTTGTTTTCCTAACATTAATAATTTTAGACCAATTAATTCCAGACATCATCTCATTCTTGACACATGGGAGTATAAAAACTATATGAATAACTTTGAATAAAGTGGATTATTTGATTCTCACCTCAAGTTCTTGAAGATTAGAAAATTATAGAATATACAAAGTTACACACCTTTACACAGTTTCTTGTAATTGGTGCAGCAATCTCCTCTGATCACACAGTCATCGGAGCAGTGGCAGGCCTGCTGCTCATTTCTAGCTTCTCCACACCGATCTTTGTTGCATTCATATCCTCCATCTGTGTGCAGGAGGAGCAGATAAATAAAACATCAAAGAATCAAACATCTTCACACGAGAATCAAAAGCTGCAGACTCCAACACCACATAGGTTTTGTGGTTTAATCCTGTAATTTATTAAAACTGACAATCATTTTGTAGTTTTTGCTGTAGACTTGACATTGTCAGGATGATGCAAGACGTTCATGCACTGGGAGTATTACAGTGGTAAACCTGTGGTGAGCCAAAGGCAACCAGGCAGTAGGGTAAAACATAAATGCTGGAACACTGGAAGTAGCAGGAGGAATGTGTTGACAAAGCAAAGAAGTGAAGTAGAAAAAAACCACACCCCTTTTTCTCTACTCCTCTTCACTTTCCTTTCTTCAGCTCAATCAACAGTTATTAATTAGAACTATCTCATAAACATAATTTGCAATAATTTGTTAGACAACCTTCTATGAGACTTTATTTGCTAAGGGAAGATAGGTTTGAGTATATTCAGTGAATATCTCAGACGGATCTGATGAAGCACAGAGTATATACAGAACATAATGTGACAAAAAACATTTTCCTTTGATCAGAAGGTGCACTTTCTAAACAAGGTGATGTTATGAGCATGATGAAATAGGAGCACAGGATTCTCTTCAGGGGTCTCTGATCACACACAGTAAATCCGAGGTCTCTAGGACAATGCAAAATGTAATACACAGCATGTTTCCTGTTGCCAGCAGGTGGCACTACAACAGCTCCCGAATATTACACTGCAGATGTGTTCAGAGTTGAACTGCAAACATATGCACCACATTTGGGCCCGATTAAACAACGTTTGGTTAAGTTACAGCCATTGACACAGTCCAGGCTCCAACATTGCTATATCTGCCCTCTTCTGTCTCTACTGTTTGTAAACCACAAGTCAATGTATAATGGCTAAAGCAATTCATCTAAATTTAACCATTCATTGAAAAAATTATGAATCATTCTGAGACATACAGTTATACTTCTACAACGTTTGGTGACACTGACTGAAATATAACATAAGAAAATATGTTTAGTGTCCAAAAAGCATAAATGTCACTGTATGTGTACTGTTTGACCAAGCTGAATGAAACCTACAGGAGTCAATGAACTCAGGGTCTACAGTGTTTGTGGTGAGTTTGAAGTTGATCGGACAAAGTATGGCTGAAATATGATCATCGGTTATTATTTCATAATTTCAAAAATATAGAGTGATGAAGTTTCGAATACACCCCATGTTGCAGTGTATGAAATGTTTGCTTTTGTAAAAGGGATCTGAATTTATTTCATGCACATGTGGCAAAACCATCGAAATCACCAGTGTTGTGTGACAAGAGTTTAGAGTATATTTAGTGCAAAACTCAGGCTGATCTGATGAAGCATGGTCTAAATACAGGCTATTATGTCACCAAAATTATTTTCCTTTACCAGAAGGTGATGCTATGAAGTTTATACAAGCTGCACTCGCCTCCAGCTGAAGAAAAAGTAGACTACCGCCAATATAGGAGAACAGGAGGGAGAAAAAGGTGTCAGAGTTAAGTTACTAAAAAGACTGGTTTGTAAATATGCAGGTCAATGTGTGTCGTAATTGTGCTCTCAAACCTCAAATACATTTTCTTAATCATTTTACCCTATATTTGTGAAAATGTTTAGAATGCCAACTATGGTTTTCAGAATGCAAGTTATTCAAAAGATCAATTAAAAAGGACAGTCGGCAGTCATGTGTAGTAACGCTCATATGTTTATGCGAGACTAAGCTTCCAACAAGAGACTTTCGGAACATGATCAGTTCTTTTAACTTGAATCAGTTAGGGAAAGGTTCAACACATGAGAAGGGACACACTCAATTTGATTTTACCATGGGTTTACAAGGAGATGTCAAAGAGATCCTTGATTACGTTTTTTTTTTTAATCAAATGCTTATTTTATATGAGTTCACTCTTTTAACATCTGCGCCTGGCTTGCACACCTCTGTGAGCTCCTGTCGCCTTACCAACGCACAGGCAGCATCGCTGTTCTCGACTACTTTTACAGACTTTGTGCTTCCCTATTAAGAGTTACATCAGCATGGGAATGTTGATCAACTCCTGGATGATTTTAACTCTGCTTATGTGGATATCTTAGATGTTGTTGCTCCTTTTAAGAGAAAACGCTGTAAATCAGCTACAGAGCCCTGGCTCAATGAACACATGCTCAGGCGTACTTGCCGACGCGCCGAAATGGAACAAGGACAGGCTTCACATTTCTTTGGAGATGTTAAAAAACTGTTTAACTGAGTATCATGCTGCTGTCAAAAATTCCAAGACCCAATTTATTTCTAATGCTGTGTCTGAAAATATCAGTCAGCCTCGTATTCTTTTTAATTCCCTGAACTCTCTTTTAAAACCTTATGATTCCTCCTGCCTGACTCCTTCTGTTTCACTTCGTGAAAAGTTTTTTTTAGTGATAAAGTGAATGCTGCCAGGTTTTTACTCCTACCTTGCACCCCTGAGCCTGCCATTTATCCTGTATCTCCTGTGGTCTTTGATCATTTTGACCCTGTGGCTATCTCTCAGGTTTCAGAAATAGTGCAACACCAGAGGCCTTATGACTGCCAAGGTGACTTGTGTTTCCCCAGACTGCTGAAGGAGGACTTAGGTGTCCTAGGTCCCTGGGTAGTTAGTTTTGTTAACACCTCTCTTCTTGCAGGTTGTGTCCCAGCAGCTTTTAAACATGCTATTGTGCAACCTCTCCTTAAAAAGAGCAAATTGGATCCTAATGTTCTTTCAAACTTTAGGCCAATTGCAAAACTGCCTTTTCTTTCGAAAGTCTTAGAGAAGAGGGTGTGAGATTTTATTTTTTTACCTTTTCAAAAATGATGTGCAGCAACAATTGAGGCTATTAGATTTTTGCTTTGAGTTAATTGCTGATGTAAAAGAAAATACTGTTTAAAAGAAAAGAGCAGAGAGAACAACATTTCCTTGCTTCTCAGACTTAAACAGAAACAGATGAAATATAGATCCCTGGATCTCCAGCCATTCCCCCCCGGTTTTATTTGGCTTTCTCAACTTTACTTTCGCCACCAAGAGCAGTCCTGACTCCCTTGTGCCTGACAGACAAAACAATGCCAATAATCTGGGAGAAATTGAAGGACTTTATATTAGAGCTTAGGGATTAAAATAATAAGAGCGGAATTAAAACTATGTTGAATTTGGGGGATGAGAGGTTGGGAGAACAATTCAGATGTGAAGTAATGAAGGCAACGGAGTACCTGTCCGGAGGCAGAGCTGGTCAAAGTCCGAACAGCAGCCATTGTAGGTCTTGCACAAGTTATCACAGCGGCAGCTTGGTGGCTCCGTCACCGTCAGCTCAAAACACCTGTTCCTGCAGGAGCCGGATGCTGGCAGGTACTGAGATGCAGAGCGATCTGAGGAAAAGAAATAAAGTGCTTCTGGCAGAGTTTTTCCGCTTCAGTCATCTTTAAGTCATTTTTGTTTCTCCATATCAACGCCTATAGACGGTCACCAAACGTATTTGGCTACTGAGCATGAAGGAGTCATGCGTGCAGTTATTGTGATTAGTGACTGCTCTGATAAATGTAAACACCACTGTAGCTGAGATATGATCTTCTTGGAGACAGTAGAAAGCAAAGGATGCCAATATTCAATCCTACAGTGAAAAGACATGCATTAAAGTCTTTGCCCTGTTTGAGAGTGGCACAGTCATATTTTGGTAAACTAAACTTTAAACCAATCTGCACTCATGCAGGTGACACTCAGGTTCCTGTACAGGACAGCTTTTTTCCCTAGCCATATGTAAAGGAACATGACCCATTTTGGCTCCTGACTTACAGTGCGAGGACCCCTTCTGACCTGACTGGACACATGCTGGAGATCTGAGAGGGAGACAGAGTGAACTTCTTGTTACAACACGCTCCTTGTGCATTCACTTGTGGAGGAAAAACATGCTGACAGAGAGAACCTGAGGATATCTGAGTTTTCAGTGACCGTCTGTGTGTTCCAGCAAGACGGTACACTACATGAGATTCTGCATCTGTTTGACTGCACATTAGTGCTCTACATGCATTAATTAAGGGGCTGCATTTTAAGTTGCTCATGATACATGTGTGTGTATGTGTGTGTGCATGCACACATCAAAGCCACATAGCTAAATACCATCCATCCATCCATTATCTATACCCACTTTATCCGTTTCAGGGTCACGGGGGTCTGTCGGAGCCTATCCCGACGCATAGTAGGCGAAAGGCAGGGGTACACCCTGGACAGGTCGCCAGTCCATCCAGGGCCACATACAAGACAAACAACCAATCACACTCACATTCACACCTAGGGAGAAATTTAGTATGATCAATTAACCTACCCTGCATGTTTTTGGACTGTGGGAGGAAGCCGGAGTACCCGGAGGGAACCCACGCAAGCAAGGGGAGAACATGCAAACTCCACACAGAAAGACCCACCGGGCCGGGAATCGAACCAGGAACCTTCTTGCTGTGAGGGAACAGTGCTAACCACTAAGCCACCGTGCACCGAGTTAAACACCCTCATATGTAAAAAAGGTTCAGGGGGCAGAATTAAGACATTGACAACCTTGTCAAGACTAAGTCAGGGCAGCTCTTCTGTATTTGGCAAAAGCGAGCATTCTTGTTTGATTTTTTTTTGCATAGTGCATGACAGAAAGGCAAGAATGTACAATGTCACAATGAACTGATGGAGAGCCAAGCTTTCTAGGTAACAGATGGATTATAAAAGAAATAAAAACAAAGGAGATCACAAGTCTGTAAGGCACTGGACGTCTCTGCCAACATGTTCACAGGCACATATAAGGCTATACAATTACTCAAACAAAAATGCAATCCAAGTCCAAGTAAAACGTGTCTGCTCCCGTCCCCAGATTTAGAAGGCTGTCATTTATGTTTTGTACAGTAAGTTTAGTATGTATTACTTTTACTGAATATGACAGGTACCCGTCAGGTAACCTTATCATTAACATTTTTCCTTGAAAGGGACATATGTTTGTATTGTTTTTTTAAATATTAACACAATTACCTAAGGTATGCCATATCTGAGACATGTTCAATCAACAACGGTTGGACGATGTTGCAATGGCCTCCCATACAACTGTGTGAAACCTTGGAGTTATTTTCGATCAGGATTTGTTGATAAAACAGCGTATTAATCAGGTTTGTAAGGCAGCATTTTTTTAATCTCTGTAATACTGTAATAACTTCTAGGCTAGATTACTGTAATGTGTTATTAGCAGGATGCCCAAGTAATTCTCTGAATAGCCTGCAGCTGATCCAGAATGTAGCAATGCGGGTGCTGACAGGAACCACAGAGTTCTCTGTTCTCAGGGTGCAGGTTTACTACAGTTCCTACAGTATCCAAGTGTGTATTTGGAGGACGGGCCTTCTGCCATCAGGCACCAATGGCAAACTTCTAAATTGGGTTAAAAAGGCTGACACCACCTCAACCATTAAAAACAAATAACCATTGATGATCTACATTTTGCAGGAGGCCGGTGCGCAGCGAGCGTGAGCCCATAATTGTGAGACTCAGCAAGACCGGTGCCAGAACCCACATGGCAGCCCTCTGCTGCTAGACTAAAACTTAAACAAGTTTAATTTTCCTTTGGGAATATAATCTCATTAAATATCTTTGCGAAATCCTGAACACTTTCACCCTGGAAATACTTGAGTACTACATCAATGAATTTTTCAGTTTTGTGCAACGACGTACATCACAGCATGGAAAAATCCAAGCCAACGCCAAGCAAAGGAAACCGTCACTCCAAGTCCTCTGAGACACTGATCCAGCATACACACACACACACACACACACGCACACACACACACACACACACACACACACACACACACACACACACACACACACACACACACACACACACACACACACACACACACACACACACTAAAAATTTGACCAAATATTCACTCAAGCGGATTTTCAGGCTTTTCCATTCAGCTCCAAGATCCAGACAGGAATCAGACTATAAAACACCAACATTGTGAAGTCAATTAAGTTCGTAAGCTGGAACATCCAAGGAATTAATTCACATGTAAAAAAAAAACAACAAATATATTTGATTATATAAACTGCAGGCTGATATATGCATTTTACAAGAAACACATAATTCTAAATCAGACCAACAAAAATTAACGTCATGTGCTGATGATTTTGATTCAAGTCGAAGAGGAGTAGCAATTTTAACTCATAAAAACCCTTTGTTTACCCATAATGACACAGTCACAGATCCTGAGGGGCGATTCATAATTGTTAATATTACAATAGACAATAACTATTGCCAGGCAAGTATTTATGGACCAAACAAAGATGATTCATCCAGGTCTCTCTGGACCTGCTTTGTGCACTGGTGCACAGTCATGTTTGAAGAGGAAGGGTCCAGCTCCAAACTGTTCCCACAAAGTTAGGACCATGGAATTGTCCAAAATGTCCTGGTATGCTTTACACTTGGAACAAGGCAGTCAGACAAGTACCGTTGTCCTGGCAACCATCAAACCTAGACTGGTCCATCAGATTGCCAGATGGAGAAGAACACTCCAGAGAACGTGTCTCCATTGCTCTAGAGTCCAGTAGCGGCGTGCTTTATACCTCTGCATCCGATACTTTGCATTGCACTTGCTGATGTTTGGCTTGGATGCAGCTGCTCGGTCATAGAAACCCATCCATGAAGCACTCTGCGCACTGTTCTTGAACTAATCTGAAGGCCACATGAAGGTTGGAGGTCTGTAGTGATTGACTGTAGAAAATTGGCAACCTTTTTGCACTATGCGCCTCAGCATCTGCTGACCCACTCCGTCAGTTTACATCAGCAAAAACGTCAGCAAACAGAAAGTGGTATGTCATACCACTATATGGCTAAGTTGCTGTCGTTCCCAAACACTGTTTATAATACAGCTGACAGTTGAATGTGGAATATTTCACAACTAGATTTGTTACACAGATAGTATCTCTTAGGTTCAGTTTGAAGTGATTTTGGTTCAGTCTTGGGTAGTTCTGGTTCTGTCTGGGGTGGTTCTGGTTCAATTCAGGGTGGTTCTGGTTGTGTTTGGGTTTCTGTCTGGTTCTTCTGTCTGATTCTGCTTGGTTCTGGTTCTTTTTTTCAGCCTGGTTCTGGTTCTGACTAGCGTGGTTCTGGTTGTGTTTGGTGTGGTTCTGGTTCTGTCTGAGGAGGTTCTGGTGGGTGTTTTATGTGGTTCTGGTTCTGTATGGAGTGGATTGAGGCTGAATCACGGTTGAAACATTATAATCCAATGGGTCTTGGAAATCCTGAAATATCATAAAAGTTCAATGATTTGAAGGAATAAAAGTCATAGCATCAACAACCCGAACAAGCTGAGCAGTTTGATATCTGAATGTTTACAATAGCTAGCTAACAAGTTAAGCAGCGAAAATACAACCATCCCAGACAGAACGACAAGTGCCCCAAACACAACCAGAACCATCCCAGTCAGACCAGAACCACCCTCATAAGAACTAATACCAGCTCAAATACAAGCAGAACCACCTCATAGAGAACCAAAAGTAAACCCAAACATGACCAGAACTACCATGAACACAACTAGAACCAGCCCAAACAGGACCAGAACAACGTAAGACAGATCCACCCCATACAGAACCAGAACCACACAAAACACCCACCAGAACCTAAACACAACCAAAGCCACCCCACACAGAACCAGAAGCAAATGTGAAGCAAATCATAAAAAATAGAAGATAAAATATTTGAAAACTCTTTAAATGGAAGAAGAGAGAGTAGTGGAAGATAGGAACATTAGAGGAACATTAAGTGAAAATAAGAAAATCAGCTGAAAAGAGGAAGATGGGCTGAAGCGAAGAAACAGGACCACAATAGGTTAGAAGAAGGATCAATCTGAGCAACAGTAATAAGGAGTTTGCCAATTTACATTTGCACCCCTTAATAATAAAGAGAAAAAGGATCACAACTGGTTGAAGCTGACTCAGAGTTCAATGAAGCACATTTTCTTGCAAAAACATGAATAGTGACAACAAATTTATTTCACCTTCCTTTTTACAAATGTAGCAAATACACAGTGGCCAGATCCAGCCATTGTTTGTGTCTTGAAGAGTCTACCCCACAGACTAAAGAGGGTCCGAGAAGTTGGAGCACAGTGAGGTTCAATGCTGACTTAATATTGACTCCAGGGAGCGAAGAGACAACATGAGAACCCAATCACACCCTCAGAGTCGCTTGTAAATGCGCCACCACACACTGCTCACTCATTTCATTTGTGCTGACAGACGGTTCATATAGAAAATGACAGTAAATAAACTGAGGACGATACATTTTTCAGCAGCTTCACTTCTCATCTAAGTCATGTTTAGA
>CM026211.1:28138449-28178449 GCA_014839995.1 Xenentodon cancila | reverse complement strand
GAAACTGGTGGCCCACTTCTGAATAAATAAAGCTCACTAAAGTAAAAGTGCATCCCTTTGAACTTCCAGGTACTACTGAACACCTGTCAGACTTCACTGATATATCTGAAACAGTTCTGTTTAGTAACCAACTGCTGCTTAGTGGCTTTGAGGAGCTCATCATTTACTGAAACAGCCAAGTGGAACGACGTTTAAGTGGTAATATGTGCTCAGCATACTGGAGACTAGAGTTCCCGAGACTATTTCAACGGGATCAGATGAGCAATTTTCAATTTTACAAACAACATTCAAATATTTTTTTAATGTTAAAACAACATACATACAAGCAGTAAACAGTTTCTGATGCTGTCTATTACAGTTGTGATGCCTTCTGATTGCCTGTACGATGACACTACTCTCATCGTTTATCTTATGATGTAAACCAGGTAATTAAACAACTGCACTGCCAGAGTAAAGCAAACCACAGAAGCTGTGGAACTGGAATAGATCTAAAAACATTTGCTGGCACAAAAGCATGTTGAGTCAATGATAACTGTAAAACAAAATTATATTTAAAAAAAAAACAAAAAAAAAAACAAGCAGGTATTACTTGTGTTTCAGTTGTAATATCAGTGAAATTCCTTGGTTTGATATTAATCTGTCTGAACATCACAGAGACGTTATTTGCTGAACGTTAAAGAAACCAAAACCCTGGTCCACCAAATCCACAACAATATGATCAGAAGATGCTCCTGAAATTTAAGACGTTCCTTGCATGACGTGGGCTAAAACTGGATCTGACAGTTTCTGGAGGGCGATGCATGTCGCTGCATGCCTTAGACAACAAGGAAGTGATGTCACAAGTCCACATGAGCAGCGCAGCAGGCTGTAAATAGTGTGTGTGGTTGAGGATACAGGGATGTCAATGACATTTCAGCCTCAATTCACTCTGAGACACAACATTCACTTCTGAACCTGGTGATGAATTCCGTGTTAATCTGTCTGAGGGCTAAATTTAAACTACGCCACAGTTAAAAAAAAAAAAGTTTTATAATTCTACAGGATTACAAAGATTAAAGAATGTTATTCAACATGGAAACAGATAAACGATTCAAGATTGCTTGTGTGAAGTTCACTCTTCTGGTACCAGGTCCCACAAACCCGATCAGTCGGACAGAGAGGGCGAGCGCAGAGACCTGCCGCTGGCTGGGCTGTTGCTGTAGGCATGCACGTTGTCCCGCTCTCTGTCCTTCTCTTTGTCCTTGCTGTCATGTTTGTGCTTATGCTTGTGTTTGTGCTTGTGCTTCTTCTTCTTCTTCTTGTGCTCGTGATGGTGGTGATGGTGATGATGGCTGTGGTCACCTCCGTGCTTAGACGATGAGGAGGTTGTCTCCTTGGAGAAGGAGGGCACCGGCGTGGCGGGCATGGAGAGCAAAGACTGATCGACTAAAGGAGGCTCTTTACCTGAAAGGACAGTTAAGGTCTTATTAAACCTACCTCCTGTTACCTGAATATAACAGCCGCACATCTCTTTAAAAACAAAAAAAAAAAAAAAAAAAAACAACTTAAAATTCATATGAAAGTTGGTCAATTTTCTAAAATGCCTTGTAGTGCTGTGATCTAAACTTGACCTGGGAAGTTGATGTTCACTTGAACATCTGTGAACATCTGTCAGTGATACAAAGGAAGTGGCTGGTTAATGCATTTTTTTGTTTAGCTGATGTGATACGATGATTTTCTTTTTCTCTCTTTTTAAATGAGATATAACAGTCGGAAAATAACAAGAAATACTGAAAAAGTTCTTAACCTAAATATTAGTTAAGATAAAAGGCTGTCTGAATATAATTTAAAAATGCTTGTACTGTGATGAAAATGCCTCACTGGATCCAACATGGTTTCATTTGTGATTGTCCTCATTAATTAGAATGGACTTAAGTCATCATTTTTTTTTATACGTGGTCAAATTAAAATGTTTTTATGTTTTTGTGGTCAAATTTAGAAAAAAATAGGTCTTTTGGTGATGAACATTTATGCCTGTAAACCAGTAAAATTATTTACCTTTTTTCTGTCTGAGAACAAATGTCTTATGTTTGAAATCACAATGTGTGTGTGTGTGTGTGTGTGTGTGTGTGGGTGCGTGTGCGCATGTGCATGCATGTGTGCGTGCGTTGTATGTGTGTCGTGCGTGTGTGTGTGTGCACGTGTGTCGTGCGTGCGTGTGTTGTGTTTATGTGCGTGCGTGTGCATGTGTGTGTGTGTGTGTGTGTGTGTGCACCTGGTGTGGACGGCCTCTCCAGCAGATTAAGATGATGGTGAATGAAGGCCTGGCTATCATGAACAGTCTCCATATCAATATCTTCATCTTCCATTGTATTGAACTATAACAGAAAAGACCCTCTTACTAACCATATACGTCAATAAAAATCACTTTTCTTCATCAGGATCAATTACATAACAGAGCAATGCAAAGGTCAGTCAAAACAAATCCATCACTTGTTGCCTGAATAAAAAAAGAGCAGCAGAACGTCAGTAGAGGGACTTATAAAGGTCACAGAGGAGCATCTCACCCTGATCTTGTAACGGCCTCCTCTTCCTTCATCATCCTGCTGCTGTAGAACCTGTCCTGGCTCTGGAGGAGATCCAAGCGGAGTCTCAGCCTTCCTCTTCAGGCCTTGGGGTGGCTGGCCAACCCCACATACCCCCAGTGAAATGGGATCAGGTTCTTCATCCACCTGACGGACACGTCAGTATTTGTGTATACATGAATACATATTATAAATACTGCTCATGTAGTGTGTATGATGTGAAGGTGATTTGGAGGTGCTGGTCCTCATCCGCACCACTACACATTCAGCTGTGAATCCCTTCAAAATAATAATACAAGAGCCAAGAAGACCACATCATCTGCAAACGTTAAAGATCGAGGACTTTGGCCACCAAACCAGACACCCTGTCGCTTGGCTTTAAATTCAAACTGATATTTTAATGTGAACACAAGTGCTTTGTGATTTTTCAGTTTCTCTAGAAAAGAAAATATTGTAAATAATATCAGTACAGAGTAATAAAAGAAGAGCAAAGACACACTGAGATATTTTTAGATTGAATTTTTTGACTTTAATAATCAACACTACACATCATCCCTGATGTTTCTGTTGCCTGAAACAAAAACATTTTGCAATTGTAATAATTAAAAGAGCACTTACAGTCGTGTAGCTCATGCCCACACCATGGATGCCTATACTGGCAGGCGAGTCTATGATGGCACCGATTCCAAGTTCAGGCTTGATGGTGGGGTTTAGGACAGCTTTCTTCTCCTTCAGGTTGAGCACCAAGCCCAGCTCTGGCAGTGGCAGGCACGACGGCCGAGTAAGACCAAATAATGAGTAGTAAAGATTCACAGCATTGGAGCGCAGTCGCCAGTCATGGCAAGTACCTGACAAAAAGGACGGGTAAAGTGGTAGGACAGCCTTCTGAGGACCACAGAAAGAAAATCATGGATAAAAATGTTCAAGGTAAAGGCTAGAGGTAAATATCCAAGCAATGTTTTGCTCCTATAAGAGCGCCTACAACCTTTATTGAGTATTATAAGGCCTATGAGACAACAGACCATCTCAAGGTCATGGCTGCAAGAGGAAACAACCTCAGGTTGATCTGAAAGAAAAAAAAAGAAAAAAAAAAAGAAAAAAAACAAACAAACCCCTAAACATCTCTTTTTTATTAGTCTGAAGGATAGCCTCAAAGAGAACAGTGTAAATGATCATGTTTTCCAGAGTGATCACGCTCTGAAAAAAAGTACCATTTTCTGTGGAATTCCCACGGCTAGTTTCCATGTTTGGACTGAAATGATTTTAACTCCGTCTTGGCAGAGAAAACAGACGTGCATCAGAGATGCTGGTTAGGACATTGAATGAATGCCCTTTAAGATCATAGTCTGTTTCTCTGGTTTTACTGATACAGGAAATTGATGACGGGAAACACTGTATTCAACTGCGCTCCGTGAGGTTTTATGTATAGACCTTAAACAGACTGTAAAGTTTAAGGACCCGTTGCATCAGACACTCGAACACATCAGCGCTCACCGCGCAGCAGATCTGCTGACCGGCTCTGACCACTTGTGTGCTACATATGTTATGTTCAGTCAATGCTCGCATGCAGTGAACTATCGCCACTAGCGGTCAACTGTGTACTGCAGCTCGTGTAGGCGTCGCGTGTTTTTTGGCGTACGCACAGGACAGAAGTGTCAAATGAATGCAGGATACGCGTGTCAGCCCTGATGTGATTGCGAACAGCAAGCATATTCCAGCCTAAAAAAGACAGGCGACATGTTAAACACGGGGTACCGCCAATGAAAAAAAGGTCATAGTGACAATCAACATTAGACGGACAGACTGTGCTGCTCGGAGCTCAATCAGCTCCGAGCAGCACTACTTATTACTAATTTCTCACTGCCAGATGAATAACTTTTATTAATTTGGACAGACCCGCTCTCATCAGGTCTGTTTATGCAGCGAGAGCGAGAGGCGGGGCCCCTTTAGGGCGTTCTTCGCTGCCTGGCTGGCCGGCCACTGTCAACGCAGATTCTCCTCATTGTCACTGCTGTCGTTAGTGTGTTCCGTTAGATAATTAGGCTTATTAAGTAGATCGTTAGGTTTATTATTATATTACGTATTTGCTTTAACTATGAGAATGTGGAGGAATATTGTTTGTGGGCTGAGGTCTCATCCACAGAGAAGCAAAACTTCTGTAGCTGATAAGGAACATCCTGACCAGGGGAAGTGGACACAAGGACCATCTTCGATCAGGAGGACTGGTCTCTCATCGGTACCTCACCCTGACCAGAGGCAGAGGCAATAAGGAACACCTCTTACACAGCAGGAGAGGAGGCATGACTCCGGGGAAGACACCCAAGAATGCTGTGTAATTGTGTGAAGTGTATAAAAACTGGGTCAGGGAGAGGTTAGCGAGACAGACTTCATGAACTGACAAACAACTCTGTTGCTGTCAGGTAAATGCAGGAGACCCAGAGCTCTGTACTCTGTTCAATCTGCTGATAAATAAATATTCTTAGTTAGGACAGGAGATTCTCCAGTCTTTTCATTCAAACGAGCACTCTGGAATATCTACACATAGTAAGCTACTCATTGTGTGTGGAGTAAGAACAGAGTAGATCATTCCAACAGTTCCCGTCGGCTTGCTGAGCACCATGGCAGCGCCCTGCACAAAGGAAAACGGGCTTTAAAACCGGTCTTCAGAAAGCAATGGGTCACGTGATCAAATGCTTTGTCCATTGTGATGTACAGTCTATGTTGGGAAGTGGCGTCTCTGGCCTCCAAGTATGCTTGCTACCCCCCCCCCCCCCCCCCCCCCCCCCCTCCCCTCCCCCTTTCCCCAACGGCTCAGAGTGATCTGGATTTGTAATGAATTGAACCCTAAATCCCAAACCAAAGGCAAGGCACAATGGATTTGTGTTTTTATCTGATTTAGTCTGACCTTCAGCTCGTGAAATATCATCCCGGGAGGCTGTGCGTGTTGAACTCACAGAGGGGGGTATTGAGAGAGAGGAGTAGAATAACCAGTACTTTTTCCACTGGATGGTATTTAAGGTTTCCTCACTGGCCACTACTTCAACTGGCAGCACAGTCTAGGCAGCTACCTCCCCTATTCTGACAAACAAACACTGGAAAATCACTGGAAATGGTAATCATGTCATGTCCATCATTCTTTCTTTTAAATCAATCATTGAAAAAACATGTTGCAGGAATAACCCAGAACTGGTCAGGAAACTGAAACTGTGAAAATATACTTGTATTTGGCTTCTGAGGTGGTTGGTATTTAGACTGGCAGACTACAAGCTTATGGCCTAGTTAGGTAGGTGAAAGCACATAGGACCTCCTGGAAGAAAAAGAAGTAATAAAAACCCAAGGACACAAGAGAAGGTAGAATTTAGTGCACGTGAAGCCCTGCTCTACGAAACAAACCTTTGCCCCTACTCAGTTCAAATCATAAAGTAATGACTCTGAGAGAAAGCAAGCTTATTTCATTTACAACAAAGTGTCGACACTGGCCTGCTGTCACTCTCATTAAACAGTTCATCCTGCTATTACCAACTATTTCACTGTGATTCCTTTATAGCTCATTGAAAACCTTTGGGATCTGTTTTAGAGCATTACAGGACATTCCATGTCAGAGAATTTAGTAGTCCAACAGAAGTCTGTGCAGGGATAAAATTATTGCTAGTATTACTATGTTTAATAACAAAATGTGGTCCTGAAGAAACCTAAGGTACTAAGACTCTTCTTGACATATAGTACAAGTATAGTACAGTACATGGCTGAGATAAAGTTTAGGCTGAAGGATATGTTCTGACATACAAATACTGTGTATTTGTGTAATAATGTAGTAATTACCATCAACTGATTATATATGATTGAGCACGTTCCACATGAGGGATGGAGCCAGCAATGCTTTGAAACGTAACATTACTTAAAGACAATACAATCAATACGATCAAAACCAGACGGGTTCCTCATAGTTTCTGAAACCAATCTGCTTTGTGGAAACATTCAAGCAGCACATTTTGGAAATTTAAGACCACATTGTTTTGTTTTTGAAGAGAATTGTTTAAACAAGTCTGGCTTCCACTGAGAACGGTAATGAGTGTTTCAGCTTTCAGCGCTTTAGGTGCCTGTGACTTTAAAAATATCCTAACAATGGACAATGATAATTAACATTTTCTTCATTAACATAAATGCGCAGTTCTGCAGCATTACATCCCATCTACATGGTAGATTTTAAATTCAAAATAATACAAATTTTACTTCAGCTTTGTCAGGAAAAGCTGTGAATGATTTTTACTTCTAATGTTTTCTTGGTTTACTACATGCACAGGGTCTCAGCTGTGAAACAAAAGAAGAAACTGAGCAGGCCGCCACACGTGGCTGGACAGCCCGTTTATGGTTGGATCCTACATTGAGAGCCAGAGAAGGCCAGAGAAAGGTGTAAAAGCTACTGATGTAGTACTGATGTGCAGCATCACTAAGGTTATGAGAAGTGCTACACTTGGGCAAGTGGTTAACGTAGTATAATAATATTTGCAAGGACACTGTTTGGAAAAAAACTAAAATTTAGAGGCAAAGTCAGAAGCACTGCATCAATAGAGACATGAGCAATATATAAATGGCTGCATCACATCCAGTTGCAGGTTCATCAAGCCGATTTAAAACATGACACACGTGACTCTCCTGTTAGCTGGCTTTGGTTCTTTCTTACAACATTTCTAAATTATTTACCATTAATTAAATTCAACAGGGTATTTTATAACTTGGACATTATTCAGCTTATTATAAACAAACAAAGAAATAACACAATAAATAAAAAATCCCTGTGTTTAATCTAGCTGTGTCAGTGCATCAAAAATGTAAAGAATTTCTGACTTTATGAAGGCCGGTAAACTGTAGTTGACTTTTTGCACAAAATATCTAATCATAGAGTCCAGTTCAATCATGCAATTATTACCATGTAGCTATTCACCACAATAGTACCTCACAGATAAAGTTTAATTTAATTCTCAAACAAAGAACAGTCAGATGTACATTTGAGACGTTTGTCTTTTGAATACCACGGGTGTGTGAATGTCTCTGTGACTCACCTGAGTTCATAAGTTTCCAGAGCTGATCAACCAGAGCCTCATTGCACAGAGACGAGTCTGTTGTTTTAGTGAATGGTGGATTCTTACAGAGTATACCCAAGATCTTATGTCTGGTTGGAGGAAAACAATGCAAACACAAATGTTGACTGCTGGTCTGTAAGCTGTACAGTTAGGCAACAATAAAGACACACAAGGTCAACAGTCTTATTTTCTTTACTTTTTTAAATACACTTGAACATTAATGTTACTTGGGGTTCAATGTCTTCCTCAAGAACATTTTGATCAGGATTGGGTCAAACCACTCATCTTTAAATGGAAGATGGCCAGGTGAAAAAAGAATAAAAAACAAAAAAGGCTCATGCCATCAGGCCAAATATTGCACTACATTAAGAGGTATTTTGTGATAATGTATAAAAATGAATGACAGTACACAGTAGAAATGTGTAAAAATGTGTGCCAGCTCGGAAACTGTATGTTAGCTGACCTGACATAGTGAGATGGGTCATTCTCCACCATTCTGAGCAGCCACTGCAGCTCTGCTGAGCTTCTTTCAACTGCAGCAAAACAGAAAAGACACACAGAGGAAAGAAAATCAACATCTGCTGTGGATGAAAAAATTTCATGGTGTGATTACCCGTAATGTCAAAGAAGAAAAAAACAAAAAACATTTAAATTGCGAGAGAGCTACAAACATTTCGGCATCCCAATATTGACCCAGGCTACACCATATCTAAAAGATATTACAATATCAATATTGCATTTCAAAGAGCAGTGATCGTATCATAAATGACAGCCAGTGTTTAAACCACCGGCCTTCTGACTGATGAACCACCACTCAATGACTGCAATACAAATACTAAAAAAGGGGGTTTACTAACAGCATTGGACACAAATGTAAATACCTCTAGTGTAGTCAACCAGAGCTTCCACTGCAGCAACACGAACATCTACAAAGTGTCCATACTCAGCATAAGACCTAAAGAGTGATGGGTCACTGGGGATGTGACCATTCTTCTGAAGCTGACGTATACCTCTCAGGCAGCTAGAGAAGGACAAAAGGGGAACAAGGAAACAGGGAAAATTAGGTTTTGTATTTTACACCGATATGTTTTTTTTAATCGCACTTACAAATACTGTATCAATTAAGAATGGAAAAAAGCAAAAAAAGCATTTTCTTTTAGTTTATATTTCTGACAGAGGTCTCTCAAAACCAAAACTGATGACTTCTACAAGTACCTACACTTTTGAGATATATATGTTATTTTTTTTCCCCCCTGTGAATCAGAGATGAAGAAGTTCCAGTAGAAACATTCATTTAGCATTTGGCCACCTCTTTCACTCTGTACCTAACAGTGATGGTGTTTCTGAAGCTCGGCAGCAGTTTCTCCATGTTTAGGAATCGGGTGATCTCCTCCAAGATGAGGCGGACATCAGCATTTAAATTGTCCACTGTCCGAACTTCATTGTTGATGCTGATGGCTGGAGTCAGAGAATTAGTCAGTGCTTCAATCAGGTCTGCACGGTAGTAGTTATCTGAAAACTGCAAGCAGACAAAGGAAGGAGGAAATATAATTTAAAAAAGGAGAGATTTAAACATGATTAATATTACTATTACTTCCTCACACTGGTTCATGTATTGCTTTGAATAAGCTGCATGAATTGGGTTTGAAAGTAATAATAATAGTAATATGATAGTAGAAATATTTAATCATAGTGTGTGAATGTCTTTACTTTGTTTTTCCTGTTGTCATTATACTTGATGAGGTCAAGTATAAAGTTGAGAACATCTCTGGGACAGAGGTTCTGCACATCCCTAAGTAATGCCATGGCAACCGGCATCGTCTGGCATGAAAAAAAAAAACAAAAAAAAAACAAAAACACAGATATTGTGATACATTTGCTCAAAACAATTGGAGAAACAGAACTGAAGAGTTAAATTCTGCAATATGTTGACACAACAGAACTGTGAATTTCCAGACTTTCTGGTAATGAGTCTGAAAAGGGGACAACTTTGTACCTTCTGCAGGAAGTAGCTCTGGAAGTTGATGAAGTTGTTGGTCTTGACAATGTTGGGGCAGCTCTTACAGCAGAACATTCTGGTGAACAGCGACTTCATGGCCGGTGGACCCTGCCAGGTACTCACCATGGCATTAGCTATCTGCAAAGTTAACATGAGAGCAGATGAACTACAGCGAAGCAGGGACGGAGTCAGTCCTGTTCAATTGGCTCCAACGGCAGCAATCTTAGTAAAATCAGCAGTGGACAAATAGATTACAAACAATAGGGGACAAAAAAATACAGTAAGAACAAGCTTAATTCACAAGTGACTGAGTGTTTGAGAAACGGTGCATCATAAACAGGTGGTAAATTAGGAATGTTGAAATGTGCAAGAATGACTTTGTTTGCTATATTTTTTGCGGTGAGAAGTGGTCTTTAAAAAGTAAAAACAAATCTACACATGAACAGCACATAAGAGTTTCCATGTATCGGATAAAAGGGCTGGGGACTCCGGTTTGTTTGAGCAGCATATTTGGAAATGTGTGCAAATGTGGCAATATGGGGTCAAGGGTCACCAAGCCAGGATGTTGTCACTTGTTTAGATAAATAGAAGGGCCATGAAGACCTTGCTCTTTTTATATGCAAGTTAGGATTCATTCTCAAGGATGTCTGTTGTTTTTAGTGTGGTTTTAGTGTCGATTCATTTGACAGTTATGTTCACCGGTGGATATTCATTAATATTGCCACAATATCACGCTGCAGGAAGTCATCCCAACCAATCGCAGTACAGCCAAGAGAACTGAGCTTTTACATACCTCATTTTGTGGTCAGTGTAAGCAAGATTCTCTGAACACATGCTTGTGTTTATGTCAGAGGATGTTTGAGTTGGCGTGAGCATGTGAGTGTGCGTGGTGTGGGCATAAAAAGTTATTATAATGTAGAGTTGGGGTTCTCAAGCCAAGCACAATAAAGTAATAAAACCGTGAAGTTGAGCCATTTCAGCCCCGGCTCAGTTCTTTACCTGAAGGTTGGAAACCCAGCAGGGTGCCAGTCAGAGTCCACCAACTCTAAAGCACAAGGAATGTTTTACAGCCGCAGACTGGGATCATTCAGTCAGCTGAGGGTTAAACTGATGGGTGGTCGTGCTGGCTGCCAACTTGTGTTTTCCTTCTAAAGTAGCTGCTTTCACAAGATCTTCTGTACTAAACATTTGGTTGGAAAAATAATAGTAAAATAAAGAAAACACCTGTAGTCAAACGTTAACTGAACAGAGGTAAGAATGTGGAGGAAATATAAATAGCACAATGTCATGTTCAATAACCAAGATAATATACGATAAATATAACAAGATTGACTCAAGTTTAGAAGCTTAAGGAAATCAAAACATCATAGTCATTTTAATTAAGTGCTTCTAAGTTGTTGCATGTCTCAATCTTTAGATATAGCTCGTGAAAGTGAGCCCCAACATCTGTCACAGCACTGCAGCTGATCTGTATGACTTGCAGACATTTATAATAGAATCTTACAACTACTAACTTAAATAAATACACTGATAAGCAACTTGAAATTATTTGCTATTGCTGCAAAACTTTAAACTGTAAAAGGCACAGTCATTGAGACACTGACTGGATTTACTTTTGACTTTGAATTTGGGCCAGATTAAACAATGTATGGCTGAGTCACGGCCACTGACACAGTCCAGGCCCAGCAATGCTCCATCTGCCCCTGCCTCTCTCTCTACTGACTGTAAACCGCAAATCCTTGTATAATGGTTGCAATCATCCAAATTCAACCGTTCATTGAAAAAAAAATAAAAATCTACAAAGTTTGGGGATACTGACTGAAATACAAAATGTCATAAAAAATATTTGTGTCCAAAATAAATATCGCTGTATGTGTACCATTTGACTGATCAGAATGAAACTCTCAGGATTTAATGAGCTCAGGGTCGACAGTGTCTGTGGTAGATTTGACAAAGTATGACAGAGATATGATAATCGATTATGATTTCATATTTTCAAAAATATAGAGTGATAAACTTCTTCATAGCTCCCATGTTGCAGTGTATAAATTCTTACCCTTGTTACAAGGGATCTGATCTTCGAATCTCCCCTCCCAGGCACAAATGGGTGATTTTTAATCAATTTCTTTCATGCATATGTGGGAAAATCATCCACTTCCTGTTTCACGGCGAATAACACAGGCACAATTGGACTTCCATCCAATCCACACAGAATTTTATGTGTTACGTGACAACAGTTTAGAGTATATTCAGTGGGAAACTGATCTGATGAATCATGGTGTAAATACAGAGCATCATGTCACCAAAATTATTTTCCTTTACCAGAAGGTGATGAAGGTGATGGAGTTCATCTAAGATTGTCATATGCACTTGTTCAGAGTGGAAGCTTCATTAAACATACACAGTTGGGTCAGATTGGACACAACCTTTTATTCATGGCGAGACATCAAACTGTGCTGCCCTCCGATAGAACGTTACAGTTTTCACTGTCAGTCATCTTCAGTGTCTAACTACTGGTTGATCAGGTTTGAGATGTAACGGCTCTTCCCGGTTGGAGAAAAGATAAATAAAAGACAACATGACATTTCCTGTTGTGAACCGCTGGCGCTACAACCATTCTCGAATATTACACTGTAAATGTGTTCAGGCTCCGACTACAAACATGCACATCAGTTTTGGACCAGATCAAACAATGTATGACTGACTTACAGCCAATTTCTCTTTCATGGCGAGTGCTTAAAGTGACCTCAAACTTGTCCACCGCTTTACTACGGTCACGCTCTCTGGTAAAAAGCTAAAAGCTTCGCAATTTAGGGTTGGCCATGTGTCTAGAATGTACAGAAAAAGTTTTGAGTCAATCTGATCAAGTCTCTAGTATAATTTTGTTAAAGTACGAGGCCTGGAAATGACCAAAATACATGAAAATTATACATTCTATTCTGTGCGAGTTACAGCATGAGTGCAGGAGACTTTTTTGTAGGTCTTAGTCCGATTCATCAGTCACAAAAATGTCATCACTGTAGGTGAAAGTGTAAAACATGGTGCTATCGAGCTCATTTTTGTACACCCATGCCCAACATACATAATGTTTTGTGACACCTGATGTGTGTGCAAAATTTGGTGAGTTTTTAGGAGAATAATAATATTAATAATAATAATTATTGCAGACACAATAGGGTCCTTGCACCCTTGGTGCTCAGGCCCTAATAACAAGAACAGATCACAGATGTAGATGTACAAACACACTAAGTGTGATGGGAAACAGTAACCAACCCAACATGCTAAAAAAGTTATTTGTTGGACGTGTGAAGATAAGGTGGTTGTTGTTCTTTCATCAAGAAATGAAATCTTCTTTCACCCCTTCCTGTGGGAGGCAGCAAAGCAGTAAAGCTCACCTAGTACGCCTAGAAAGACCAACAACTTTCCTCTCTGCCAAAAATTAACAGAAGAACTCAGGTGGCAAAACAAAACAGCACAGATTGCTTCTGCGTGTTGTTTTGAGTGATTAAACCTAAATGCATCTTCAAATAAGTCTTGGATGTTTCTACAGCTTTACTAAGGGCTGAATACTGGTTCTGATCTGCTCAATCAGGACAGATGTTCATACATAGTCTAAACAGGGCCGAATTCTCCCCATGTCAGTTTTCATAAAAGGGGAAAACCAGCTACAGAGATTAAAACTTTTTATTTATTGCATTCTGCAAATATCTTTATGTCTGCTGTAAAGTCGGGTGTTTTAAAGGGTCTACAAAAAAAAACAATCATGTAATAGGAACGGAGGAGCGGACTCAACAACTTGACGACTGATGCTTGAGCACTGCCCCCGTTATGCTCAAGTTTTAAAGAAGACATACCTTAGCCAGGCAGAAGCAGGCCTGCATGCGGACTTTGTAGAAACACGTTTCCTGCTCTAGGGTGTCAGTCAGAGCCAGTCTGGAGGCAGGAGTCGGAAATTTTTCAAGTGCTAAGATGGCTTCTTCCTAAAAAAGATGTAGTTTAGTCACAATCAAAATTATTCAAGCCAGGTACAGATCCAATGCTGATGAGTTGAATGAGCCTATCCAATAGTGTTTGGTCACCAGGTTTGAACACAGGAGGGATTTTGGTACACTTCTCTTCCCAGATCCTCTCTTGATCCTTAAGATTTAAAAGCCGTTAGTGGGGAACTCAATGCGTCAGTTCCATCCACAAATGTTCTATAGGATTAAAGTCTGGAGACCGGCTGGGATAATCTACGACCCTAATGCAAATCTTCTTAAGCGTCTTTCTTGCTTTGCCCCACTGTCATGCTGGAAGACCCACCTTTCATATTCTGGCTAAAAGATGGAGGTTCTTGTCCAAGATTTTAAGGCACATTGTCCTATCTATTGGGCCCTCAAAAAGTCCTCCTCTACCCTTGGCAGAGAAACTGCACCATTGCATAATGTTTCTATCTCCATGCTTGATGGTGGGGATGGTCATAGCCAGCATGCCTGTCCATTCAAACATGGTGAGTTGAGTTGATCCCAAAGAGGTCAATTCTGGTCTCAACTGATGCCACAGTCTCCCAAGAGTTTTCTGAATCAATTGAATGTTTACTGGGAAACTTCAAATGGGCCTGTACATGTTCCTTTATGAGCAGGATAGTTGTGTACTGCAGGATTTCAAACTATCATGACAGAGTGTGGCAGTGCTACTAATGGTAGGTGGAGTGGTTAATTTGGAGGACTCTCTAAAGCTACACTTTAACAGAAAGAACCGTTTCCAGGAAGTAGGATCTGTCGGCGGATCCCATACTGGACCGCTCCCCCCCTTTCCAAATGCAGAAGGGAGACTCTTAATACCTCTGTGGAAGAAAGAGCTTATTTTTTTCCAAACAGAATCAGATGGTCGACTCCTAATGCTGAGCAAAAAAGAATGCATCACTGCCAGAGGGCTACAGGCCACCTGATGCAGAAAAGTAGATATAAATATTTTCACTCTTGTCATTAGGGTACCTGTGCAACCACGTCCCTCTCAAAACGCAGCTGATACTGCCACATGAAGTCTGTCTGCTCAAACTCCACCTTCCTCAGAATGGACATATCTGGATCAATTCGAATCCAGAGGAGAGGAGAGTCTGCACTGCAGAGGAAAGATGTGGAAGGGAAGTTGTGATATCCAGACATGTGATGAACTAAGACAAGTCCCTGTGGGAAGCTCGGAAAACTGTTTCTAGGGGCTTATTAGCATGACATTTTAACATCATTAACTCAAAGGGAAAATCAAAACGTATCTATCTATCTATCTATCTATCTATCTGCTAATAATTACAGGAAAAAGTTCAGTTTTAAGAACTTAAAAGTTTGCAAAAGCTGCATATAAGGTCTTACTCCATTGCAGATAAGTCCATGTCAACTTCCTCTCCATTCATCAGAGGTATCTTCTTTTTTTTGTTTCTAGAAAAGAAACCAACAGAACAAAACAGCTTTTAAAAAAAACGTTTTGAACCCCTTTTTTACTGAGGAAAAAAAAAAAAACAGGATTAAAAAAAGACTTAAAATTTTAAAACATGAAAAAAAATATACTTACCAAGAAAGTGCATTTGAAATAAATTCAAAGGCAATGAGGTGTAAAGCTCGGAAACAAACCTTTATAATGTTGTAACTACATTATTGTAGATGCACAAAAACTGACAGGAACACAGGTGAATGAATCAGTTTACTGCACCTTCGGCTTTTGGAGTGGCAGGGGATGTCATGCTTGAGGCTGTTCTCTTCTATCTGCAGGGTGTGGTTGAAGGACCCATCCAGTTCTTGTACAGTCACCTTGATGGGACCCTACAAGAAAATATTTATCCTATTATTTACATGAACAAAGACCTGGTTAGGACTTCTTTCTGTTGAAGATGCATCTACTCTCCTTGGCTTTTCTGGCCGAATAACTGTTTTATTAATTTTATAATTTTAGTGTTCAATTTAAGGGTGTTGTTTCATTAAATTTTAATTCCTAATCAATACTATTTTCTCATGCATAATGTATTGTTTTGTCCGCATTAGCCTCCCTTCATTGGCTCCCCGTAAAACTCAGAATCAAATTAAAAATTTTATTACTTGTGTAAAAGTCCAAAAAAAACCTTGCACTGTGGTATTTACAAGATCTGATAAAACCACATGTTCCTAATAGAGTTCTCCGTTCTCAGAGTGCAGGTTTACTCGTAGTTCCTAGAAGATCCAAATGTAGATTTGGAGGACGGTCTTCTGTTATCAGGAACCATCACTCTGGAACCAACTTCCAGTTTGGGTTCAGGAGGTTGACACCACCTCCACCTTTAAAACCAAACTTAAAACGTTTCTGTTTAGTAAAACATCTAGTTGGTGTAAACTTTAGTGTGTTAGGACCAGTAGTCACAGCTACAGGACCAGACCAGAGCAGCTGGTCTTCAACACAGCCTCATCCTGGATCTGCTGCTGTAGACCTGCTGCAGGGGGACACCAACATGATCCACTGACTGGTGCCCCTCACCTCCTCTGTTTCTCTTTCCCATCTTCACCTCAATCCTCAGTTATTAATTAACAGTATCTCATAAGTATAATTGTGCTCCATTGTTCTTGTAGTTTTTTGTGCTGGTCTGTCTCCTCTTTTTCTCTTCTGTACATGTTTGCAGACCAGAACCTCAGGAGCTGCATGCTGACCTGCAGTCCCACCTTCTGACCATCTCAGTGTCTGCTGTCTACACCAGTTTGTATAGTCTCTCTGTAATCACCAACTGGCCGTATGTCGGTCATATGTGTATAGACCTCTTGGCTCAGCTGCTGACGGATAGTTGTACTTGTGTATCCTGTCGTTTGTACCTTTGATGGTGTGTCTGTACCCGGCTAGCCTTCAGCAGGAGGGTCCCCCCTTATGATCCAGGTTTCTTCCCTCTTAAAGGGAAGTTTTTCTTGCCACTGTTTGGTTTAAGGTTTTTCTCCCACTAGGGGAGGTTTTACCTGCCGTTGTTTATGTAATAATTGCTCGGGGGTCATGTTCTGGGTCTCTGGAAAGATCCTGGAGACAAATTGTGTTGTAATAGTTGCTAATATATATATATATATATATATATATATATATATATATATATATATATATATATATATATATATATATATATATATATATATATATATATATATATATATATATATATATATATATATATATATATATATATATATATATATAAATAAAATCTAATTTGAATGTATAAATGTAGAAAGACATATATGGCGTTATAATTAGACAATTGCCTCTTCGTCTCTGCTTATCATTATCTTAAACCAGAATTTAAAATGATAAGAATCAGGTGTTTCTGTTTATGTGAGTCTGTGTGTGAGTCTCTCAGTGTTCATGGGTTACCAGCTGCTTTCTTTACAAACAGTAACTGAGAGAGATGCTGAACGAGAGCCAAACTGCTGCAGAAACAACTGAACTCTACTAAAAAAACTTAAAGAAATTGCTGAAATCAAGTGAAAACAAAAAGATTGGTGAAATGTAATTCAAAAAACTCTTCAAATTATGGAAGAGAAAGACGAGGAAAATTAGCTGAAGAGAAAAAGATGGAATGAAGACTGGAAGAGGATATGAAGAGAAGAGGATGCCTTCAAGAGGGGAAGATGAAAAGATGAAAAGAAAATCAGCTAAAGACAGAAAGATTTGCTGAAGCAAAGCAGTTGGCGAGAAAAAGGTGAGATGAAAAAAGATCAGCTGAAGAGAAGAAGATGAGCTGAAAAAAGGGAAGATAACTTGAAGAGAATTAGTAAGGCCTTAAGACTGGGAGATCAACTGAAAGTAAAAAGGAGTATGAAATCAGGTCATACTTTGATGAAATAGTAAAACTTATCTCAGACATTCCAAACTATTTAAATAACTGAAGAAGAGAAAGATAAGTTGACGATAGAAGGAGGCATTGAAAAGAGAAGTCTCAGCCAAAGAGAAGATTATGTGATGAAGACAGGAAGATGAGCTGAAGAGAAGTAGGCCTCAACAGATGAAAGTCACCTGAAAAGATCTGCTGAAAAGAATCAGCTTAGCTGAAGACAAGAACAAGAGCCAAAGACAAACTGAAGAGAAGCAAACAAAGGAAGATCAGCTGAAAGAAAATGAGTTTAAAATAAGTTTAAAATTAGCTAAAGAGAGGAAGATCAGATGAAAAGAAAAATACACTATATTGCCAAAAGTATTCGCTTACCCATCCAAATAATGGGAATCAGGTGCTCCAATCACCTCCACGGCCACAAGTCTATAAAATCAAGCTCCTCGGCATGCAGACTGTTTTTACAACAATTTGTGAAAGAACGGGTCGCTCACAGGAACTCAATCAAAATTCTATATTATTTATATAGCGTCTATTACAACACAAGTTGTCTCCAGGATCTTTCCAGAGACCAGAACATGACCCCTGAGCAATTATTACATAAACAACGTCAGGTAAAAACTCCCCTAGTGGGAGAAAAACCTTAAACCAAACAGTGGCATGAAAAACTCCCTTTAAGAGGAAAGAAACCTGGATCAGGACCTGGATCATAAGGGGGGACCCTCCTGCTAAAGGCCAGCTGGGTAGAGCAGGAAGAACAGAGGGAGGAGGGAGACAAAGACACACCGTCAAAAATACAAAAGACAACATTCATTAGTGCAACTATCTGTCAGCAGCAGAACTACGAGTTCCATGTACAAATGACTGATACCTGGTTAGTTGGTGGACTACAGAGACGACTATACAAACAGGTGTAGACAGCAGACACTGGGGTGGTCAGAGGGTGGAAAGCAGGTCAGATGTCAGCAGGTCTCCAGCAGAGACGTCTACACAGACTCAAATTCCTCCCTGCGTCAGCTGCATGACTAAGCAATTTTGATTTTCCGAACAAAGTGTCATATTTACATAATTATAAGACAAATCAACAAAAGTCTTTTACCATAAGCGACAGATGTCTCTCCTGAACACAGTGATGTAAATTACATGACGGTGGGGGTTTTAACCTCCTAAGACCTGTAATATTTTTCTTGTTGCTTTGGATCCCTGTTAAGAAATTGAATATTATGATATAGACAAACAAAATGTGTGATGTTGACATATGCATATGTTTGCCAGGTCTTAGGGGGTTAATTCAGGAGTTACAGCGAGTTAGAAACAAATTTCATCCGTGCTATAGAGGTCATCCGTCGTCGGTTCCCATTCTGAAAGACAGATTATCTGCACTCTCTGAGCTCTGGGCTGATTTGACAAAAAAGTGAAAGTCACAGTGTAGCAAAAGTCATATTTTCTGAAGCCAATGGAAATAGGTTCATTTTTGATATATAATTAATGGGGGGTGAGTGAAAAGTGTGGACAAAAGAGAGGTTTGATTCAGATGTTTTTCAGATTATTCATCTACCTCAGACGTTTCCAGTGGATGACATCATCGGCTAAATCGTACATTTGGTGAGAACATTTCTCAAAAATATCGTAAAATTTAATTTCAATTTCTCAAAGACTGTAAATCGCATGAAAACATGGCTTCAATATCTGGTAGTCCAAACTTTTGAGAGTCTTTTAAAACAGTGTCTCTACGTGAAAGTAGTGGTAGTGATGCCTCAGACCACGAAGTCTTTGAAGAATTCTGAACATTCTGCCACTGAAATCCAATATAAACACTTAAATTTTGACAAAACTTCAAAATTGCAATATTTCCAAAAGTACAACACATTTCAAAAAGCTAAATCCAATGACATGAGACTATTATTAAGTCATATGACCAGTTTAAAGTTTGAATGGTGTTGAGGATTTCCCCATTACAATCCAATGGGCCTTGAGTTGGAAAACCTGGAATACCTTAAAAAGTTTAAGGGTTTGAAATACAAAAAGCCAAAGCTGGAATACCCTGAACAAGCTGAACGTTTTGATATCTGAATGGTTGTAACAGATGAAAAAACGTGGAACTAGTTAGATGCTTAAAAATGGCAGAACATATAAAAAATGAAATAGTACAGAGAAACATGATGCACTAGGTTGAATAGTGACTCAGCATTCAACCATCTAGTTAAAACAGATTTTGTCTATAAGGCTGGGCAGCCTTTCTTCATATGTGTATCAGAAACCAGGTAGAGATAATGAATGGATGATAATGGCTGGTAAATCTATGTTATTTAATTTTTTCAGAACATGTAACACTCATATCATTCATATTTAAAGGTTCTGTTACATCTTAAAGCTCACCACATATTTCTGAGTTCCAGATGATGTATAATCCTGACGGATCTCCAGCTCCAGCACGTTCCTCTTTCTGTTGAAAGCAAAACTGCCGAAGAATTTCACCACACCACTCTGGTCTCTGAATATAACCGATTAAGACTGAAAAGCCATGCAGATATTTAAGAAGAGGCAGAATCTCACCCAGTTTACAGGGATTACTTTGTCACGGCACATTTCTTAATACAATGATTTGCTTCAACTTTCAACTTTGCTCCATGAATGTGTATCCATTCCTGACAGGAGCTGAAAGAGATACCAACTCCATCTCCATCCTGCCACCTGTTATAAAGGATACACCCACTGTTTGATGAGGGGGCCGATGTCTTTGCCGGACACGTTGGAGATGGATTTGAGGAAGCCATAAGTGGACAGGAGCATCTGGCTCCACATGTGGCTCTGGTACTTCTGAGACGATGCTGTGCTGGCCAGGCTCAGGAGCTTGTTGAAAACCTAAATGAGAAAGCAAGCAGGTTGGAAGTTTGACTACACCAATCCCACCACAAAAGAAACAAGAATATCCTGATTGTTTCTGACCTGCAACATAAATTCCATGCTGATTCTGTTTTCTATCAGCCTCATCACTAGGTGTGCCTTACACTGGAACATCTTGTAGTACTCCCAGGACAGGGTATGGGGGTGTTTGATGGAGAAGTGAAGGTGGGGGGTTGGACTGAAGAGAGAAGCTTGCTTAGTATGTCACGCAGTTATGCTTGAGGAAATGACCTGCTACACAAACAGTAAATGATGGATTGGGACCAAAGTTTAATCTACTGCATTACTTGTCCTTCTCTTTGCATCCACTGAAAGTAGGATGCAAAAGAACCCCTCCCATTTTCAGTTCGTAATCCACAATCTTGTCCAGCTCCTGAAAAACAGTGTTAAAAAAAAAAAAAAAAAACTAAGAAAAAACAGCTATCATCAAAACAAAGACATTTACCAAGACATATATAAAATTTCACATGATTTTAATTAACACTATGCACACAATTTGCTACACTGCTAATCTATTGGTTTACTCTGTTCTTTATCTTTTAATTGACAACAAGCTTTTTTTAAACTTGTACTTGACTTTTAGCAATAAGTCTATAATTTCTGAAAAAAATTATAGAGGAACCTAGTCAGATTTATCAGAAGACAAACTGCTAAACTGATGTAGATACCTCTTTGAACCAGTGTCGGTACTCGTTGACTCCAAAGGTCTTCTTAAGGTAGAGGCCGTAGATATAACCTGAGATTCCTTTCAGCACCCACTCATCCGCCCTAAAGGAGTAAAGTCTCATTAGGACGGAATATGTAATACACAGTGTGTGTGTGTGTGTGTGTGTGTATATGTATATATATATATATATATATATATATATAATATATATATATATATATATATATATATATATATATAACACACACACACACACCTCCAGGCAATGAATTCCGTACTATAAGGCGCATCTTCAGTGAATGGCCTATTTTTAAACTTTTTTCATATATCAGGTGCATAGAATTGAAGCTACAGTAGTGGCTGGGGTTGCGTTATGCATCCACTAGATGGAGCTAAAGGGAACGTCAACAAAACAGTCAGATAAGTCAGTCAAACTTTATTAATAGAATACAAACCAGCGTTCTGACAACTCTGTTCACTCCCAAAATTAATAAACAGCTGTTTTATTATTTTTCCCTAAGTATTGTCAGTGATGCAGTAGTATCAGTTTATCTTTTAACAACAGCAAGGTTTAACAGGTAGTGCAACATTTTTATCACGTAGTGGAGGGGAACTTTTCCACGCTTCAGTAAACACGTAAAAGAAATGGTCTGATACCGTTACAGTAAATCTAACGTTGAATTCTGCAGATGCTGCTTTGTTCCCACTGACAGCATTGAGTTTAAACTCTGCGTCGTAAACGTGTCTCTTGACAGGAGGAACTTTACACACACAAATGGAAATGAAAATGCAGGTTTCGTGCAGTCATATATCCCAGCATGCACTGCGCGCTACTTCTCCTACGGGAGAAAATGGAGTCTGCGGCTGCTTCCCGTAGTTGCGAGACCTTTTGTGGCTCAATACTGATACATATATAAAGGTGCACCGGATTATAAGTGCACTGTCGGCTTTTGAGAAAATTGAAGGCTTTCAGGTGCGCCTTATAGTGCGGAAAAGACGGGAATACCACCAGTCTCCGAATGCTTTTAACTAACAGGTTCACTACTCAGAAAGGAAGGAGCGAGTCTGAATGCAAGTCACATTACAGTTTGTACAATAAAGATTGAAGTTAACAAGGTATTAACAGAATAATCACACACCTTTTTTTTTTTTTTTGCCTGAAATTTTATAGTTGACACACGACACATAAAATGTATAAATGTATGTCTCACCATGACATTCTGGAGATGAAACACCCAAAGAACTGCTGAGCCAGGGCCTGAGCCAGACAGCGACGCGTCTGAGGGGTCTGGTCTATGATCATCGGGCTGTGGAGCAGGTTGGTGCTGAAATGTAGGGTCAACATGTGAACTTTCTGACTGAATGGAAAAAACCTTAATGAAAATATTTGTGCGTCTATTATCAACACTAACAGTAGCACAAAATGATCACTGTGGCATAACGCTTCACATGTTCTGTGTGGTTTTTCCTTTATAAGTGAATCCTGCTTAAGCTTAGAGAGCAGGTAACACCGTGTCTCAACCCCACCTGAAGATGCTCATAGAGGCGTAGGACGACACTTGAACATAGGCCTCGTCCACAAACACAGTCTTGAAACAGGAGTAAGGATAGCGGCATGTCAGGATCTCCTCGTAGAACTCAAAAATCTCATGCAGGTAAGACATGGAGTGTTTGAGAAGCGGCAGCAGCTGTGGCAGGCAGAAGTGGGTCACCTGCAAAACAGTTTTAGCTTTTCAGTTATTGACAAAAAAATAAAAAATCTAGGATGAAAGAATCCTACCAACAATGCCATACAGTACACAATTCTGCACTCTGTCCTTTGATAATTAGAATGAGGAAAAAAAGAATTAGTTATTAGAAAAATAAAGTACCAAAAACAAGGAATCAAATTAAAACAAAGTTACGTTTTATATGCAAATCTGTTTTGTTTCAGTTGGTTCTGCATTGTCTGGTTTTTCATTTTGTCTTAGTTTAATGAAAATCTTTAGTTTTTACTTGGTTTTCGTTCATTACTACAACTCTGCTGCACAAGACGTTTTTTTATTTGTGGGTTTGTGTTTGTTTTAGATTAACAGGATGTAAAGTACATTTAAGGACACTTTGTTTCTTTATTGTTTAAACTGTTAACATTTTAAAGTTGAGTAAAGAAGTCCTGAACTTAAATCAGCTACATGACGTTTAAATATATCAAATGGTCATAAGAAAAAAAAAAAAAAAAAAAAAAAAAAGCAAGGAAGGTGGACAAAATAGAACCACTGCAACTGATCTAAAGTGAAAACCAATTTAAAAATTCAAATGCAAATAACTGCTTTTGTTCAGCGTTTCCTAGTGAAATCCAAATCACTGCTGGGTGATTACGCTGAGAGGTGATGTGCTGTTATAATCCATAAAACAAATTACTTTATTCACATCATCCAACTATTTTGTGTGCACTTGTTTTATTTCAGCTCATAAGAGCTGTATTTGTGCTTTGGTGTTGTTAACTGATGCACTCTATGTGTGACATAGCAGAGTAAGGCAGAGACAAGTGGAGGACGTAACTCGAGTTGATGTCAAACACATGCAGACAAATCCTTAACACCAACCTCATGCATGTAAGGGTCTACAAGGATCTCAAAGGGCCCCACAGCCAGTGAGATGTTGGGAGCTGCAGTGGGGATGGGAAGGACATAATGGAACGTCTTTTTCCTCATGTCATGGGTGTATATGGTTTCCACCAGGTCACCACATGACACTGCCACCATGGATGCATCCACAGTGAACTCCAGCTTCCAAGTACACAGTTCTGAGTACGAGTCCACGCAGGGGAACCAGAATCTGGTGAGAGGATTTATAAAAGGCAAATATAGAATTAATGCAAAGACACAGCCAATGAAGTCAGAAAATGGTTGGAAAATGGTACATAGAAAACACCTGGAAGATGAAAGAAATCCAAGACCTCTACTTCTCAATTTTAGCATCTAACCTCCCTCAGAGGGAGAAGGTTTTATAAGTCAAAACAGCTACTTCAACTATTAGTTAAAAGGCAAAACAGAAAAGGATAATTATGTTATCGTTGTAACTGCCTTTGAGGAGCTGGGGAAATCGGTTATTTGCTTAAAACCTGCAAGCTTGAATTAGTCATTGTTAAGAGACCTTGTAGAGTTCTGGTATCCGAAGGTGAATGCATGAACGCCTCTCTCTGCCAAGCTGCCTTCCACATCAGGAGCAACAAAATGAAGACCCCCTTTTGGCTGGTCCAGGGAAAATTCTATGTAGACCTTCAGCACTTTCAGATCTGAGAAGAAAAATACAGAAAGGTGAGGAAAAGGGTTATGAGGTTAAATTTGCTTTAATTCAAGAGTAGTATCTTTGATTATCACCACTGGAACTTTACCTTTTAATAACAATCTAAAGATGATGACAGTTCAAAATGACAAAAGATCATTCAAGTCTTAGACTGCATTTTTTTATTCTAAACACACTTATTTTTTACACAGATTTAAAACTGAAGAAGAACTGTTTGTAACTAAAGGCCTTTATGCAACTGTCTCACCGTCTCCTTGTTTCCAGAGTTCAGAGGGAACTTTGATGACGAGCTCCCCGTTTCCAGCATCAGGGTCCACAGCACTGACCGCTGCTGTGTAGGCACTGGAAAAATAGTTGAGGTTCCTCCTATGGAGACAGACAATAGGAATAAATGGTCAAACTTTTACCCAACAGTTGTTCTTTCCAATAAAACTGATGCTGACAATAATGTACACAAGCCCAATAAAATAGAAGAAAGGTGCTACATTTTAAATGACATATGTAACATTATTGTAACATTATTTTACTAATCATTCATTTCCCTTTGGGGATTAATAAAGAATGCAGCTCAAACCACAACGAACCAGCCCTATACAGTCCACTACTAGACTCTCCAGCAGCTACAGTGGGAACTACTTTCTCCTTCTGAGGGATGTACCCTTGATTTTATGGCATATGACAAATGAACAAATTTCAAATGCCAGATTCTCACTGGTTTAAAATGATCTGTCAGTAATCCGGTGATGTGCAAGCAGGAATCTTTAAAAACAAAGAAAAATCCTCTCATCAACTTATTGCGTCTTTCCAGGCGTAATTATGGCAGACACGGTATATAGTGTGATATTATATCACAACTTCACCCAATCTACCACATATACTCTAGTGGAACGATCTGATATTTTGGCAGATAAATATACAGAAATTAATCAAGATTAAGCTTTATGTGGAGACTTATAAAACACGAAGTCCAGATCAGCGGAAGGACAATGAGATACGTGTGGCTGCATCACAAAATAAGAAACATTTATCTCTCATCAAGCTCAAAGTCTCCCCGACAGTGTAAAACCTTTGGGCTTCGACAAAAGCTCCGGTTAAAACATCAACAGCTTTTACTTCACAGTGTGGATGTCTTCTGTTTTGTTCTACACAACGGAACCTTGTCAGAATAAAGAGTTTAAATCTTTCATCGTATCCACAAATGGACTGTCAACTAAGTGATACTTTCAGCCTTTTCTGCAACATTGTAATGTTTATTTCAGTTCCCAACCTATGAAATGCTTTTACAACAAGTCTTACTGTTTGGACTCGTTGTGGCACACCTCCAGCGTGGGGTCATTGTAAATGAACGGGGCTTCAAGCTCATTAACTCTGACCCTGTAGATCCTGCACTGTTTACTGTTTAGCTTGATCCTGTTCAGGTTCACCACAGTGGGGAAAATTGTCAGCTCAACGTAGCCCTGAAAGGAAATACAAGAAGAAATGGTAAGTAGAAATGTGTTGCATCTGTTGATGGACCCAAATATAGATTTTCAGAGTGACCACTAGGACTGCAGAGTGACATGTACGACAGGGTGTTTGCACCCAAACTAATAACAGTCTTTCAGGCTTATGGTTGACATACCCCGTCACACAGTAACCCGCTTAAAACAGATAAAACTAATCACATGAAGAAATTATAACTAGTAGTTCAAACAGTGATCCTCTCTGAAGACACCCATCTAGGCCTAGAGTCAATAATAAATGACAAAAAAGTGCATCAAAACTCGCTGCTTAACTTGCTGCTTAGATGATGTGGTACAAACAGTGAAATCAACTATTTAGTAAGATGGAAATTTTAAATAACTTTGGAGTGAGCACATCTGGCTGCAAAAATACTGACAATATTATTTTGGTTATCGTATTAATTCAATCTGAGTGAAATGATTGCACCAGTGGACTTTAGAAAACAAAGATAAAACAGCAGTCAAGCAGCTGAACTACAGAGGATGATGATGATGAGGAGGATGAGGAGGAGGAATGGTCTGGGACAGCTGAACTACACTGTTATGATGATGATGATGATGAGGATGAGGAGGACTGGTCTGACACAGCTGAACTACACTGTTATGATGATGATGAGGATGAGGATGAGGAGGACTGGTCTGACACAGCTGAACTACACTGTTATGAGGAGGATGATGAGGACGATGAGGATGAAGAGGAGAAATGGTCTGGCACAACTGAACTACACTGTTATGAGGAGGATGATGAGGACGGTGTTGATGAGGAGGAGGAGGATGAGGAGGACTGGTCTAACACAGCTGAACTACACTGTTATGATGATGAGGAGGAGGATGAGGAGGAGGACTGGTCTGGCACAGCTGAACAGGTGTACTTACAATGACAGATTTCCTTTGGAAGTTGATGTTGTTTATACACACCACCTGGTGGGTCGTAAAGGCAATCACAGAACAACAACATTAATACGCGTTTTAGTGAAAGAAATTAAACACTTCGTTTTTCAAACGATTTTTGCAACTAGCGTAATACAATAATTTCAAAACTAACAAACTTTAATAACTCGGTTATACAGAAATACTTATAGTTTAAAGGGTCGTGGGCTCTCGAATCCTTTATCCTTCTTCCTGTTCATCCTCGCTGGTCGTCGAGTTTTCAGCTTTCAGAGTTTCAGCTTCATGTCGTCTGCTCCGTGATGTTGAAAACGTCGCTCATCTACCAGACTTAAATAAATAAATAAACTTTCCTCTCCTGGGCTCTGAGTTAAAACGTAACGCGCGTTTTACCGAAGTTGAACAAACGCTGAACTGATCTGAATCTGGTCTGGACACCGTCGGGCTGAAAACACGCGCAGCCGCGAGTAGCAAGCAGGTAAAGCCCACGGACCCCGGTATTTATTTTGCCCGACTTGCCAGATCCGTAAACATCTGAGTTTATCTTCTGCAGGCGGCTGTTGCAGCTCTATACCCTCGCCCGCTCCAATCCAGCCATTTTCTTTGTCTTCTTCGTCTTGTTGAATTTTATTGGCGGTTGACAGAAACAATAGATGGTTATCAATACCGCCACCTACTGGCAGGACCGTCGACCAGAACAGCGCCACATCTGCTTAATAATAATAATAATAATAATAATAATAATAATAATAATAATAATAATAATAATAATAATAATAATAATAATAATAATAATTAGATTCCTCAAAACAATATAGTGACACTTCTGTTTTCTGTTCTGTTTTTAATTTTAATTTAATGCACCCTGTGTCTGTTCTATTACATCAAATCTAACTTTTATTTTCTTACGTTGCTCAGCCATTCTGTTTATTGCTACCTGATATTTCTGACAGTGCACTATGACATGTTTCATGTTTCAGTAAGTTTCATGTTTCTTCATATCCACATTGATCACATTTAGCTATATTATGTTTCCCTTCTCTATACAATGTGTTCAGTCATGTATGTCCGAAGCTGGCTGTGGATATGACGCTTCACTCATTCCTATTTCTTACTGTGCTCCTCATTTTTCCCGCTGTCCTTTGAATTCTATAAAACCATCCTCCCCTCGTCTCCTCATCTCACTGTTTTTGCAATCTTTCTTCTAGTTTTTGCCTAACAATGCTCTTGTTTCTGTCCTGCTCTACCAACCTACACGTCTACATGAGTATTGTTGTTTCTTCCGCTACTTTTACTCAAGTTTCATTTCCTCTTATACGTACTGCGTATGACCTGGGAGCCTACAAAAATTTAACATCTCCCATCATGTATGTGACTGTGCATCCTCTGGATTTACCCTGCATGAGAAGTGTGTCAGATTGTTGGGTCTGTGTCTCTGCTCCTCAGTGAGAAAACGTATCTGACTGTTTTGCCACAATGTTTTTTTTTTTTTTAAGAATTACAGAACATCAAGTGTGTCAGACAGGAATCTTCTGTCAATTTCTTTTATCAAGTATTCAACATACCAACTCTTCATGTCATCAAAGCCTGTTTTTTGAGTGTGGCAGTCAAACACTTTGTCTACTCTCAGACAGACCACATGCACCAGGACATCCTTCATCATGTGACAGAGGGCCACAAAGTTGAACTGTCTGGCAGCTATCAATAGACTTTTAGCTTTGTCAGCAGCTTGAGTGCTGGAGGAAGCCATGTGCTACAGAACATACTCGGACACACCTCCAGCTGTTTCTGCAATTCATGCAGCTTGTTACTTGTTACTTGTTACTAGTTACTGAAAAGTACAAATATTGATCTCAAATCCTGCTGAAAGTTTTTCACCTGTGGCACAGAGCTGGCTGCATCCCTGACAGTAAGTGCAAGACGATGAGCAGTTCAGTGGACCCCTAACAAGTCTGAGTTGTGTTCTTCTCTGAGTTTGTCAACTCCTTGGCAGCATCCAGCCATAACTGCAGCTCCATCAGTACTAACTGCTGCAAGTTCTTTTCCATCCAAATTATTCTCTGACAACAGTACAACTGCTCTTCCACCTACAATTGAAAAGTTCCTGAAAAGTTTTATATTGATCTTGTTGTCTTCTGTGTATCTTATATAGGTAATGACTCAGTTGCTGTTTCTAATGCCTAAGGATTCATGCAGTATTCATGAAAATGCAAGACTTTTTATCAAAGCTTTATTACGGGTTCCTTTTCAGGTGATAGGAGATCAAATTTAAATTTTAACCAGTGGTCGATGCATTACTTTACAGTTAAAAGCATTTAGTCCCATACTGAATTTAACTCGTTTGGTCATGAAATCAATGCAAAGAAGGTGCCAAGCATAGACTGTTAAAAAAACAAAAAAGGCTCCTTGGTTGTTAGAAGTCTTCCTCTTTGGTTTGGTGTTATGATAGATGGCAACAGGTTACTGCCACCCACGTTCAGTGGACAGGTACAGTTTGCATTCTTGTCCGATGCAAACGTTAACTGAACACGACTAAATGTCACCGTAATTGTATGCGGGAATGTCCCGCATTATAAGAGCTTTATTTGTGGGAATCTATTGTATTGTATGCAATATCTCGCAGTGAATTTACTGAGAGAAAGAAAAAAAACAAAAGAGGGTATGAACAAAAATATGAAGAAAAAACAGGAAGAACTGAAGACTTGTCTTTGGTATCAGATAATATGTTATAATTTATGTATTTAATAGTATAGAAAATGCCTGCACATGAGAAAATCCATTATAAGAACAACAAAGAATTTCCAGCAGAGCATTTATAGTCATTTGATACGTATTGATGGTGTAGTATCCATGTATGTATGATAGTATTACACGGAGTTATAATACTGATTGTGGTATTGATGCATCTTTGGAAACAGCATCTGTGGACTATTTTTTTCAAGCCCTTAAATGACACCCAAGGTCCTTCACCCAACAGCCTGAATAATGGTGCTGTTTAATTTTTGAAACAGAATCAGTCCTGCCAAAATCATTATATAAAATATTATTCATAGTTTGTTTTGTTTTTTTCAGATGAATTTGAGGGGGAAAAAAAAGAACCTTAAAAATACGACTTATTACTTTGTTGCACCTTCTCTGGTTTGATTGGCAGATCATGACTTTTCTTTTTTTTTTTAACCAAATAATGTTTCTGCTCTTTTACTTTTTTTGTTTTTACATTTTTTGTTTTGAGATCTTATAAAGCCAGAATGTCCAGCTGTGTGCACAATGTAAATTAATGTATAAAGTAGTACTTATAGATCTGCGATTTATAGATTTGCTTTGAGCGTAAGATAAAGCTAATATATAATATTCAACTATTAAGCCAAGCCTCCCCCTTAAAGATAATGCATCACAAATCCAATATCCTGAATTATTTGCTTTGCTTTCTTCCCAATTAAAAAAAAAAAGGTAAAGTATATTTTGCAGGCATGTCTTTTACTTTAAAACTGAGTACTTCTGTGATGCGGTATTGACACTTAATGAGGCTACTCTTCTGTCTTTTGAACAAACCTAATGACTTTAAAGTGCAATTAAACGGAAGATTTCTGAATAACATGGAAGGAAATCTATTTTTTTAAGAAAACAGTCTGTAAAGACAAGGATTCAGGGATCCTTTATCTGTACACCTAACAAGAATGATGTTTTTCAGTTATTAATCAAAATGACTGTTAAACTTCTGAAATTCCTTGTCCAAATATGTAAAAATAAAGAATTAGGTCATTTTAATTCAGTGTAGTTTAATGTACAAATTGAAAGCAGCAAGATTAACATTTAAATGTGTATTTTGATGTTTTATTTTTCCTATTACTATTTGAAAGACAACATTTTCATAAAAACAAAATGAAAAAAATCTCATAGTTGGCCAGTGCCTGAACAAATATTTTCACCTGCCATGCCAATTTAATTAAAATCCTCAAATCCCTAACTCAGTAGAAGCTGCGTGCTAAATGCTTATTTCATTTATTATACCTCAATCTTAAAATATGGGCCAGCCGAGAACATTTTTTTGACCCAATGTATAATTTATTTTCCTGCCAGTGTTACAAATCTTTTTGAGTATCTCGCTCTGACAAAGACGGAAACAGGGTGGCTTCATTTAGAACAATTAATCCAATGAGCATGAACAGGTGATGGGATTAAATACTTCCAGACAAACTGATCTCAGGTTAAAAAACTGAAAATGCTACAAGTGAACTAGAGAAGCTTATGAGAAAGTCTTGTTGAGTTACTCTCAGTGGGAAACCTGCCGGATATGGAACAATAAAGACCTGCTCTGCACTGCTTTTGTGATTTGCTTGGAGCTCCCAAAACATTAACATAAAGAATTTTACATGCTGCTTTGTTCCTACTGACCCTCTCCGACACCCCCCCCCCCCACACCCCCCACACCCCCTACCCCCACCCACGCACACACTGGTGCACATTCTTGGAGCAAGATCAATAGATTAGAGTGTAATTCTTGACCCTGTCAGCAAGAAAACTTTAATTTGTCAGCCTTCTTGGCACTGTGTCTGGAAACATTGGACAGCGTGACCCTTGGGACCCAGTAGGAGTGCGATATGAAGGGGGGCGTATAAATGTACAACCAGGAACACGGGGCCGCAGTCTGTCCGTGTTAAGAGACACATGTGTCACACAAGGCTCCAGCAGAGAAAAGGTAGGACTAAACCACTTAGCGTGGTGTGGGAGATATTATTCTGTGAGCAGGGGAACATGTTTATAGGAAGTTTACTCAACTTGATGTAAGGACACATACATTACAAACTGTATTTATTTATAAATTCAGTTTAAATATATCTTTCCACTGAGGTTGGAACTTTACAGTGGGAATCTGGATTTCTATGTTAATACTTTGTAAAAATATGTTTAATTCAAGCTCTGATCAGTGTACTGAGGGGGGAATAGTATTGAGCTCTATTCTTACAGTAATTTGATTTTTCTTCTTCCAACAGATGAATCCTCTCATTCTGCCCTCCGTCTTGCTGCTCATTTGCACTGTCCATGGTTTCCAGTATACAGAGCTTGCGCAGTATGTTGATGACCATGAAGAAGACTATATTGAGGTACTGGTTAACCTGTCCTGACTACGAGCGATACTGAGCATTCAACTCTGGAAGATGAGGGCTGCAGAAGTTACTCTAGTCTCTGGTAGCAAAATGCACAGTACAGTTTTATGGAACAACCAAATATGCATATAAACTCATTCAGAATAACTTTGGTTCTGACGGAAATGTGACTGCTGAGGATCTTTGGGCCAGAACACTTGAACTATGTTTTTCTTACCAATTTTAATTACTCAGCAACAAGACAGTATGTGTCAAACATATGTATGATAGTTAAATAAGTTAAAACATTTGTCAATAAATATTCACTGAGAAATATACTCCAATAAATGAATAATGTAACCTTTTACAATAATAAGATTTTTTTGTGACCTGTAATCTGTAATCAAGGTTCAGAGCTGAAGAAATATTGCTTATACACTAAATATATGATCACTTAATTAAAGCTTTGAGACACATGTTTTTTACAAAATATAAATTTACAATACATGTTCTACACTAAAAGCATAAAAAGTAACTTATTTTAACGTTGTGATTTTATGTGTTTAAGGCTCTTAGAGATTGGGTTGCAATCGAAAGTGACTCCAGCAATATTCTGAAGAGACCAGACCTACACCGCATGATGGAGGTGGTGGCTCAGAAGCTGCGCCTAATGGGAGGAACTGTAGAGTTAGTGGATATCGGAAATCAACAGGTCAGTTAAAAAAAAAAAAAAAAACACAAAAAAAACTTCACCCACTTCAAACAGATTCCTGTAAAATTATAGCATTTAACGTGTTAGTGTTAAAGTGTTAAAGTTATGAATGAATAATGTAAATTTAAGAAATACTGACATAAACCTCTGGGCAATTCAGTTCTGTTTTGTATTATTGCAACTTGTAAAAGCAGTAAGGAAGAAAAAAGCTGTGTAACTGTGCAGCAATGTGTTAAATATTGAAAGCATTATCATGATGCCCATTGGCGGCTTAAATGTCCTTTTGTCTTTGTAGCTTTCTGATGGGCAGACCATGGCATTGCCTAAAGTAGTGACAGCTCAGTTTGGCAGTGACCCCAGCAAACATACAGTGTGCATCTATGGTCACGTGGATGTCCAGCCAGCAAAGCTAGAGGATGGATGGGCCACAGATCCCTACAACTTGACCGAAATCAATGGTAACTGTTTCCTAACTCAATTACATTCCAAATTCATCCTGCACATCATCAAAATCCACCATTTTACCAGGAATTTTAGTCACAGGTTGCTAAAAATGCAAAATGTTTCTGGCTGAGGGCGGCATGGTGGATTAGTGGTTAGCACACAGCAAGAAGGTTCCTGGTTCGATTCCCCAGCCCGGCGGGAGTCTTTCTGTGAGTTTACATGTTTTCCCCGTGACTGCGTAGGTTCCCTCTGGGTACTCCGGGTTTCTCCCACATACCAAACACATGCATACTAAGTTGATTGATAATACTAAATTGCCCGTAGGTGTGAGTGTGCATGGTTGTTTGTCTCTGTATGTGGCCCTGTGATGGACTGGTGGACCCCTGCCTCTCGCCTGTAATGAGTCAGGATAGGCTCCGGCAGACCCCCGTGACCCTGCAAAGGATAAAGCAGATATAGAAAATGGATGGATGGATGGTTTTCTGGCTAAATTTGTAATAAATGGAAAGACTCTTTCTGTCTGTTCTTCACCTCTCTCAAACACTTTCAATTCTGCTTCAAACTCAGCTGTAACTCTGTTTGAAGTAATTGATTTAAAACCTGTATTCAAGTTCATGAACTGTTGCATTTTAGCTCTTACAACAGTACAAAATAATAGTTGATGCGCTTTCATGCACTTTGAATGCATCATACAATTTAAAACAAATAAATGTGTCAATTCCTCAAACATATTAAACATATAAAAATAAAATGTAAAGTATAATGTGACCAAACGGGGTCATGTATTTATATCATAATTGGAAACAACTTCTGTTATTTTATTTATTTATATTATAGCAAACTGGAATTTTCTTATTGGATGCTAGTAAAAGCAAATTATTCAACATTAAATACTCTTATTATTTCTAAGACCTGACAGGAATCAAATTAGGATGGAAACACAGCACCGATAAGACACATATTTGACTGTACCATCATATTCAGACCCAAGAGTCATGAATTTTGTGATTTCTATTGAGAAAGCCTCAACAATGAAACAGACAAAACATTTTCCAGACATTTGTTTTACAGTTAAAGGGGTTAATCATCAGTTTTCAGTGACTATACTTCAACATGGTCATCAAATATACCAATTAGATGCATGTGGAGAACCTGTACAGTTTAATAGACCTTTCATTTGAACTTTTAGGTAATCTGTATGGAAGAGGAGCATCAGACAACAAGGCCCCAGTTTTAGCCTGGATCCATGCTGTTCAAGCTTACCAAGCCCTTAACATGGTGAGAGAAAGTTCATGAAACCACTCTGTGTGGGTGCTGCTGAGGAGCTACAACCTCAAGTAAGATAAAACAGATTATAGCATTTTTATTGGTTGGTCCCTGCTAAATACTAAACTACCACACCTGCCTGGTAAGTGAGGTGAGTTAAGTTTCCGGGTGAGTGAATAAGAAAATCCCTGCAGTTGTGCACAAGGATCCTAAGATCCTTGTTGCTACTTTATATCATAAGAATATGTGTAGTTGATATGGACATAAAATATATTAGAAATCTTGAGGGGAATAAATTGTTGATAAGAATAGTTCTAGCATCTAATGGTTCATGATCTTGCTCTGCAAAGTTTGGTGAAGACACTGATGAGTTTCAAAAAGGCCTGATTTTTCTCCATCAAAATGTTCTACCAGATGCACTCATGTTGTTCTCGTCATCTAGGAGCTGCCAGTCAATGTGAAATTTGTAATTGAGGGCATGGAGGAGACAGGCTCAAATGGATTGGACGCCATGATTCTGGCCCAGAGAGACACGTTCTTCTCAAATGTAGATTACATTGTCATCTCTGACTGCGGCTGGCTCAGCAGACGGCCTGCCCTCACCTATGGTACCAGAGGCAACTGTTACTTCTTTGCTGAGGTTGTATATGCAGAACGTTACACCATCAGACTGCATCATTCTTTACTGAAACACATACACTCTGTACCTGGGTACCACTATACTGCTGTTTAGAGGAAGGCTTTTCTGTTGTCGACAGGTTGAAGGCCCTAAACAGGACTTACATTCTGGTGTTTATGGAGGCACTGTGGTTGAACCAATGACCGACCTCATTGGCATTCTTGGTGAGTCTGAACCTGAGTAAGTAGCTGACACTTCTTGCTTGACCCTCTGAGATCAATGAAACAACCTGCTGGTTTTGATTTTAAAAGGGGAAATTCAAATGATCCATTATAAAGGGGTTGCCCACTATTTCACCCATGTAGGAGCACCAAGCTTCACGTGGTGGTTCCAGGCTCACTGGAATTTTGTCAAGTTGACATCAGTTAATAGTTTTGCTCTCTGGTCACCTCTGATCACATACTTGTCTGCTTTTTTTATTATATAATTGTTTATTTTTGTGCCCCCTGTAATATTTTGCTTGCACAAAAACATACATTAAGTTAAAGATTTGCACTCAGATCAGCCACATCAGGACTGTGATAATGGCTTAACGTTCCGGTTTAGAAGGATGCGGTTTCACAGTCATGTCTCTGCATGTGTCTTCGCTGTTCAAGTTTGGTTAAATCACTTTCGTCTTCCACAATACATTCATACACTTTAACTGGCTGCTGTGGAGTAAAGTCAGTCCATTTTCAGACACACTGATCAACCCCAGTGGAAAGATCTTGATTCCTGGGATCAGGGAAGCTGTGGCTCCTCTCTCTGATGAAGAATGGAGAATGTACCAAGATATTGAGTTTGACATGGACAACTACAAGAACAAGATTGGTGTCAACCAGCTCATGTACACCAACAAGGTAGAAAGAATGCAATCTAGAAATGTATAGCAAGTTTGTTTGATGAACATATGATCACCACATGAAATGAGGTTTTTGTTCTAAAGGTAGACCTGCTGGCTCACATGTGGCGCTACCCCACAGTCTCTATCCACGGTATTGAGGGGGCCTTCTCCGACCCTGGTACCAAGACTGTGATCCCCGCTAAAGTCATTGCCAAGTTCTCAATAAGACAAGTCCCCAACATGGACCCTGCCATGGTCAAGAAACAGGTAAAAGACCTCTCATGTGTCTATGATTCCGGTTTCTGGATTGTTGGATTGTTCTCCCTCTAATGGGGAATGTGAGATGGGTTTAGACTGTTGTGAGACAGGTTAGTTTTACCCTACTGATTATGTGTGGCTGTAGTAGAATTGGTTCAGCTGTCCTACACAGCTGCAAGGATTTGTTGTGAGGACTACACTGTAATTTTGTATAAATGTGCCTCGCTCTGCTCTGGTAAAACTGTTGTACCATTGATTCTTTGGTGTCTCCTTCATAGAGGTCCCCCTGAGATTGCAATGCTAATAAAAATTCAGTGAAGTCTTGTCATTATCAAGTCTTAATTCTAGACTGTTATTATATTATTTTAGTCTTACTATGATATTAAAGTCATTTAGTGGTTAAAATATACACAGAGGAATTTCTTCAGGTATTTTTACGCAACAGTTTCTGCTCTTATTTTCTTTTTCCTGTGATTTAGGTGACAGATTATCTTCACTCTTTGTTTGCCAAAAGAAAGAGTCCCAACAAGCTTAAGGTCACCATGGTTATCGGGGCCAAACCTTGGCTGGCTAACACTGAACAACCTCTGTATGAGGCTGGAAAAGCAGCTGTCAAGAGAGGTATTTGACTTATTTCATATCTTACACATACATATACATTTAAATTATGATTATGAGAGTAACAATGAGAACATTTCTATTGCGTCGTATCATTTTGGTGGAGAAATAGTCTCTGTGCTGTGGTATTGGTGTGGTAGGAGGGTTAATCTTGAAAGCCTATATGCACCAGTTTTCTTGAAAATGTGTTAATGCACACCACACATCAGGTGTAGGCTTTATCAAATGAACAAACAAATAAGGAAAAATTGTGCTTCTCAATGTTGTCACAATGAAAGAAATGCAGCATTAATCTCTCTTTTGGCTTTAATTCTTAATCTAAATACAATACAGTTCTGGTATGAAGGCTGATTATACAAACGTTGTCCACATGAGATTAAGACATATATATTTATGATGACACGGGTAATCTGTGTTTGTCCTTGCTGCCACCTGCTGACACTACAACTTAAGAGACAAAATTGATAAATCATTTTTTAGGTTTTGAAATAGTTTATCCAATCATTTGGCTTTTGTTTGAATCTTTATTCCTGTGGTTTTATTTCATGCTTGTGTGACATATGGTTTTGCTATATACATTCAGTCCCAGTTCAGTTCCTGTGACACAAACTGTAGCTTTGGTTGGTGGATCAGTTACATTTACAAGCACATTTTCTGTATTATACTGGAGACTTTGTGTGTGTTAATTATGTATAAAAATTGAATCTTCTTTAAGTTTTCAACATGGATCCAGATCTGATTCGTGAGGGAGGGACCATCCCGATCGCTAGAACCTTCCAGGATGTGACAGGGAAAAGCATCATCATGATGCCCATTGGAGGCTTTGATGATGGACTACACTCCCAGAATGAGAAAATGAGCAGGTTAGACTTCACTGTTTTAAAAAAAAACCTCATATATTGTCTTTATTATGTTACTAATAATGTTTATGAGGTTGTTTGCCCCTAAATCACATATGGAAACTGTCCTTAGGAGAAGCTTAAAAGCGTAAAGCAGCTACTACTCAGTGATCACCAGAAGCATAAAAAAAGGATAGGAACAGATGACTTTAAAGGCATTTGAGGTTACAGTAGACCTCTTTAACGTGGATGCTGTGGCAGCTTAAAAGCAGAAAAAAAGATTTGTTGGTGCAGCCCAAATTAACTTTGCAAGTCTTGCTGGCAGTCAAATGGACCAGGGATTAGTTGTGTTGTTGCTCTAGGGAGTAAGGAGGCACAATGGACCCATCTGTTTATGTGAAGAAGGGTGTGTTAAGATTAAATGTATTTCTGTAACGCAAACTTGATTTTTGCTCTTTAATGCAAGTTATTGACAAATTCAAACAACATCCCCAGCTCATATTATCCTTGTCAATTCTTTATTTCCCTTTCTCAGGTACAACTACATTGAAGGAACTAAGTTATTCATTGCGTACCTGAATGAAGTGAGCCAGATAAAGAAGACTAGCGTGTGAAAAACCTATCTATCTATCTATCCATCTGAACACGCTGTTATTTCTCATTGAAATCCTTGTTGTGCTGCCGTTTTCATCAGTCTCTTTTCAAATGTGATATTTGTTATGATTCATGCAAAATCAGACTGTGTATGTGCACATCATGTGGTAAATGTATGTTCTGGAAAGGGTCTAGAGAACTTGTATTGTAATAGACGCTATATAAATAAAATTGAATTAAATTAAAAGCTGTGCAATGCAAGAATCTGATTTATTTATTTATTTATAAATGTGCTGTTTTTCGAGTAAAAAATACGAACCATCTCATACGCATTGTCCCATCAAACATTTATTCCCCACTCAGACACGGAAAGCTTTTACAGAAGGAGAACTATGAGCCAACAAGAACAAACCCTGTACAGACGAATGGTCGGCTGCCAGCTGCCTCACATCCATCTCCACAACCCAGACATTTTCTCTTCTAAGAGTGCTCTTCAATCTTAAGGCAGTTGCATGTTTTCTATTTTCCAACTAATCGGACAGCCAATAGGAATATAGAAAAACATCTAAACATTTGATTTAGTGAGGTACCATTCTCTGAAATGACAGTTGGTAGTGGCATCTTTCCTGGTCAAGGGTTAGGGTTATGTGCTGTTCAGTAGTGATTTGGCAGGTATATACACAACTATAACTAGTTGTTAACTATAAACAACCTATGTTGGATTTATGAAATAGAAACATCATACATCATATGATCTTGATGGATCATTTTCCAAATGAAAATTGGGTCAAATGATAAAAGAATGTTTACAAACTGTGAAAGAATACTAACAAGGCCTGAAATTCATGTTCCAAAATGACGGGGGATTCCCCCCTTAAATGCTTCACATAGGTGGGATTTACACACTAACTTACTTCTTAGGGATATTACGTGTGGGCTTAAATACAGCTCTTACATTATCCAAATAATACCTCAGATGAATATGCACCTTTGATTTATTGTCCCTTTTTGCTTTTAAAGTTGTCATCTCTGAGTTGCATCTCTGGCTCTCTCTTATCTTGTCTCCATGCTCTTTTCCTGATTTGTCTCTTCTGCTTTGTCTCTTTCCACTTAACAACCCCTGACAACATACAAGTTCAAACAAGAATATAAATTAGCTGTTCAGGAGAAAATGAAACTACTTGTTAGATTGACTACAGGTTTTAACATTGTCTACGTTTTACATCAGTCTGATATGTTAGTTGCTGTCCCTTTCATCTTCATACTCTATTTCTGAATTTTATTTTAATCCTGTTTTGTGTGCTGAATCCACGTTCACATTACACACTTGCAATTGGTATAACCACAGCAATCTTAATGAGCTTCTCAGGTTCGGTGAACACACCACTATGTTCATGTAGGACAACCTCTGAGGCATACAAGTCACTGGAAACTATAATCTTCCTCAGCATTGCAACCTCTGACTGTGCATCCTCTGGATTTACCCTGCATGAGAAGTGTGTCAGATTGTTGGGTCTGTGTCTCTGCTCCACAGTGAGAAAAAGTATCTGACTGTTTTGCCGCAATGTTTTTTTTTATTAAGAATTACAGAACATCAAGTGTGTCAGACAGGAATCTTCTGTCAATTTCTTTTATCAAGTATTCAACATACCAACTCTTCATGTCATCAAAGCCTATTTTTTGAGTGTGGCAGTCAAACACTATGTCTACTCTCAGACAGACCACATGCACCAGGACATCCTTCATCATGTGACAGAGGGCCACAAAGTTGAACTGTCTGGCAGCTATCAATAGACTTTTAGCTTTGTCAGCAGCTTGAGTGCTGGAGGAAGCCATGTGCTACAGAACATACTCGGACACACCTCCAGCTGTTTCTGCAATTCATGCAGCTTGTTACTTGTTACTTGTTACTAGTTACTGAAAAGTACAAATATTGATCTCAAATCCTGCTGAAAGTTTTTCACCTGT
>CM026211.1:28108449-28133449 GCA_014839995.1 Xenentodon cancila | reverse complement strand
AAACAAATCCACAGAACCAAACTCAAGTTTGGCATTCAAAAAAGTCAGATGCCTCAGCTTGGACGGACTAATCCGATAACTTTTCTCTGGGAGTATCTGCCCACTTGGCCTTCTGATGATGTAGCTGGCTGGCTGCTGGGGGTGCATTTTGCTGCTGCTGCACTATATCTCTGAAGTGCCTCATGAACAGCTCTGTTGTCACTGAATGCAAGTTTTTTAAACCTAGGATCCAATAATGTGGTTTCTGAGAGGACATACGCAGAAAGCTTTGGTTCATAGCTGAACTCATTCTTTCACTGTCTGCATGGTTACAGTGTTGGTGTTGGGCTGTCACCTGCTGCAAAGCAGGAGCATTTTTCAGGCTGTGACATAGCTCAGGGAGAGAAAATTTTTAGAATTAAACTTTTTTTTAAGGATGTGGCATATTTTACATGGCACATTATACTGTGTTTTGTAATAGTGACTGAATGGTGGTAGAAAAAAACCCCCAAAAAACAATGGTTTAAGGTACCTGTCTGCACTTCTCCTCAGTCACCTCCTCAAATGTTTGCGGGACGGTTCAGACTCTCTTCTCTTTACCAGCTCCCATTCCTCTCGACTGGTGTGTTGATGAGGGCCAGGGTGGAGATGATGGCATTTTTTCCTTCAAGAATTATTTTCAACATCCAAAATATTGAGTTCCACCTGGTGGCACAATCTTGTTTGGGCCTCAGTTCAGGCATCCCCAGCTGACACTGTGTGGACTTTAGCCTCTGTGCTATACAGCAGCATGTAGATTCCCTGCTGCTCCAAGTGGGACAGTGCAGCCTGGAAGGCTGTGACTATGGTGTCTTCGTGGATCTGTTTGCCCTGTAAGCAAGCTGGTGTGGGTCAAAGGTTGGTAGGAGGAATGATGTAATCTGATTTCCTATCAGTTTTTTAAAGCACTTCATCACTACTGGGGTGAGTGCAACTGGCCGGTAGTCATTGAGACCAGTGTAGTGGGATTATGGTGGAGGATTTCAGGCAGGGTGGGACCATGGACTGCAACAGGGACTGGTTGAAGATCTTGGTGAAGACTCCAGCCAGCTGGTCAGTCCAGTCTTTCAGCACCTGTCTAGAGAGGCTGTTTCCCAGATTGATGGTTCGCAGCGTGTTCCTCACCTCACTGTCCTTCACTGTGAAGCTGCCACTACTGTGGGGCTCCGGGTGGTGTGTTACAATCATCACGGCTCCAACCGTGACATAGGTGGCCCTACATTTTATCTGGCCCTACAATGGTTTTAGGGCCAGTTTTCTTGGCACAGAGTCAGTGCTTTTCTCGCACTGGAAAAGTCCTTAATGTGGTCCAACCAAATGCCAACCATCTTCCTTCCATATTGACCATCATGCGGCACTAAGTTTCATTGCAGTTTCTTAACTCACTGATAAAGGCTGCTCGAGTCTAGAGTCTATGGGAGTCTATGGGATCAACAGATATGACCGAATAATGCCACAAAAACACCAGCCAGTTTATTTATGTTCTATGTTTATTTTTAAGCATTTAAGGAATGCAATAAATACATGAGATAGCTACAGATAAAGACAGGACATTTTAATTCTTCTCAGATGAGGCTGACCATGCAGCTTGGGGGCCCCTGGTGGTTAGGGGGCCCTAAGCATTCACCTAGTTTGCCTTTAGCAAGAAACGACTCTGTTTATTATGGGTGAGGTTGCAGGAAGTAGTGGGGAGGAACCCTGGTGTTGTGAAGAAGCCGTGCCTGAAATTTCAGCGGCCTGATTCACAACACCAGCTGACCCTTCCCACCCATGCACACACTTGCAGTGTACAGCACAGAGGCAGTGTGGAAAGTTTGACTTCACTCAGAGTAGTCACTCAAAACTTCACACAGTTTCTACACTCAGAGTAGAAATCAGCATTGGATTGCCAACTTCTATTTTTGGCCATTGCATGGTGGACAAGGGAATACTCACCCTTCTTTTTCAGTATAGTTTCCTCTTTGAGAACCGTAATGAAACTAACTGCAGTGGCTGAGTTGACAAACTTAGATTAGTAGGCAGTGTCATGTAGTACACACAAACTCCACTGGAGGGCAGTTTACACTCAGCATCCGTCTCCTCTGATTCCACATGTTGAGCCGGTGATCTGATGTTAAGCTGCTCACAATTCCTGATTTAACCAACAGGAGAAAAAAAAAACAGAAGAAACACACAAAGACAGGGGAAAAAGGATAAATCAATTAAACTTGAAATACCTAATATTGTGTTTGTAAATTGAACCTTTAAAGCTGCTACATCTGGCGATTTTAGAACCACACTGGACTTAACATAACATAAACATAGCAATATTATCTTTTGTTAACTAACAAAATAAAAGCTAAAAAATGTGAACAGCAGTGCAGTGAAACAAACGTCAGGGTCCTCAGATGTAACTGTGCTCCAGTTGCTTGCCTATTTATACAGCGCTTTGGAATCAAGGACAGGGCCACAATGGAGCTGAGAATAACTTTGATTTCATAGCAGCAAGCCTTAATCCACCTGGAAGTAACCCACTGAGAACGAACACTCAAATCATGTCATGAAAAACTAGGTTTACAGTCATTTGGTCTGTATGCATGCATGCATTAGTATAACATTAAGCTTGAGTGGGTAGATCCCTGGATTGCTATAATCCCAACTAGTAAAATGATTAATTTTGTTTGATTGTTGATTATTTTGTGTCTTTAGGTAACTACAAATCAGAGCTAACAAAATAGCATGTGGAGTTCCACAAGGTTAAATTCTGGGACCTCTGTTGTTTTACATCTATATGCTCCCACTCACTCAAATCATAAAAAAAAAAAACAAACCAAAATGTGTTACCATAACTAGGCAGATGACACACAAATCTATTTTGACTATCTCACCAGAAGACTATAATCCCATTGATCAAATGCCTTGATTAAATTAAAGAGTGGATGTGCCAGAATTGTCTTCATTTAAATGAAGACAAAAGAGAAATAATAGTGTTTGGAGCTAAAGAAGAAAGATTATAAGTCAGCACTCAGCTTCAAGCAGTAAATCTAAAAACCAATAGTAAAGCCAGAAATCTGGGAGTGGTTCTAGTTTTATTTTAACAGCCACGTTAAGACAAATGAAGTCAGTTTATTATCACCTAAAGAACATATTGAGGATTAAAGGACTGATGTCTCAGTAGGACATAGAAAAACAGGTGTGTCAACATTTCTTCAGTAGTCTGTGTAGACAGAACCAGAAGTACTCTGCCTGCTCCCAGTCTGTCTTGTAACCCTTCACAGTGAGCGACCTCACACAATGAAGCTGCAGCCACATGTTTCCAGGCCTTTGCTGGACCATCGGTAATGCATGTGCTGTGAGTAGGACCTACGTTTACAATGCACTGCAATGCTTGTTCTAAAATTGGGTTTTTAAGCATGGCTTTTGAGCACCTCATTAATCACTGGTTTGTCCTTCTGACTGGCCAATGCAGGACAGGTCAGACTTTTACTATTTCTTCCACAATCTTCTGTGTCACACTCAATACAATATCCCAGCAATACATTCTTCCTAATCCCTTGTTATCAGGTTGGCTGGCCTTTCTGGTCAATCTAATTGCAACAAAGCCCACACAAGGGCTTTTGTGCCAAAATAAAGTTCTTTTACTGTTTCAATTAAATGGCTGGGCTGACCCAGTGGAAGCTCTTGGCTAAACGCCAATGTCCTTCAGACAAAGAATGTCACTAACATAATGGATGGAAACACTTCAGTGAAGAAAAGGAGGTGCAGAATGTGGGGTGGACATCCCACATTTAAACTAGGATGTAATTTAAGTATTTTGAGTTGAAAAAGACTGAGGTTCAGTTTAAAATTAGTTATTTGAAGACAGACATCGGTTTCAAAAAAGACACAAACACTTATGGGTTTTAATGTGAAACTATTGAACACTGTTTTATTTTAATTTTTAGGGTTTGTACACCGAGGGTGCGTCTGGATCCTATTGAAATGGAGCTATTATTATTATTATTATTATTATTATTATTATGGCCCGAGCACCAAGGGTACAAGGACCCTATTGAAATCGCACTGTTTATTATTAACACAACAAAACTGGCTTTTATTTTCTAAGTTTTGCTTAGAATACTGCAAAACTCATTAAATTCTGTACACCCATCAGGTCTGGTGAAAAATGTCATATTTTAAGGGTGCCTCAAATGGTTGTGGTGCTTTTAGTTTCTGTCTGGATCAACAACACAATGTTCTTGACATCTGCTTGCTATCTCAGTTCCACTTAGAACCAATCATTAGAAAATATAATTCAGATAATTTCCTTACAATAAGTTGTCATAATTAAATGGGAAGGTTTAAGAGTTAGTTTGTAAAACAACAAATTATAGATCAATTCAATTCAATTTTATTTATATAGTGTCTATTACAACACAAGTTGTCTCTAGGCGCTTCCCAGAGACCCCGAACATGACCCCCGATCGATTATTACATAAACAACGGCAGGTAAAAACTCCCCTAATTGGAGAAAAACCTTCAGCCAAACAGTGGCAAGAAAAACTCCTCTTTAAGAGGGAAGAAACCTTGAGCAGGACCTGAATCATAAGGGGGGACCCTCCTGCTGAAGACCAGCTGGGTAGGACAGAAAAAAGGAGACCAGAAAGAGAGAATGAAGAACAGAGAGGAGAGACACAGACACACTATCAAAGATACAAAAGACAAGATACATAAGAAGTTATACTTACATATCTTGTTGTTTGTACCTATCCGTATACAGTAGAACTAAGAGGTCCATGTATACATGGCTGATGCATGGCTAATCAGGATTAGCTGCTTTTGTCTTCAATTAATTCAAAGTACTGCAGTAAGACTTACTTCTGGTACAAAAACGCATGATCATTCTCCCCTGTACTTGCTTCCCTTCACTGGCTTCCATCCATCCATCCATCCATCCATCCATCCATCCATCCATCATCTATACCCGCTTAATCCGTCTCCGGGTCACAGGGGTCTGTCAGAGCCTATCCCGACGCATAGTAGGCGAAAGGCAGGGGTCCACCTGGACAGGTCGTTCACTGGCTTCCTGTTGAATTTAATATTGATTTCAAAATTGTATCGTCACCTCTAAAGCATTTAGATGGTCAACAAATCTTACTTAAGTGTAAGATTTGTTGACCTGGTATGTTTATAAAATAGTTGGGAATGTGGTGGCACCGGTGGCCAGGAGACATAGGTGCAAGGGCCTGATCGACGCTGCTTACAGGTTTAATTTTCTTTGATTTTGTTAAAGTTTGATGCTCCATCATGTCTGGATGTTTATCTTTACTTCATTTGGTCCTGTCTCTAGCTACTTACACATCTGCTGAACTCTATTTTCTAAATACAGTATTTACAGCAAGTCTTTCACAACTTTTATCTTACAGAACTTCCATCTCCAGCAGGGAAAGCATAAGAATCTTATATTCCTACTTTTCCTGTCACTGAGTTATTGAAAACTAAAGGTAAGGTTGCTGTGTCACAAACAAATCTGTAGACACATGCTCACTGTACCACATATTACCATTAGTATATCTGACATATTTATATCAATCTTTTTACATGTGCATGCAAACAGCCACTTAATCTGGTCAAAATAATCTTTCATCTTAAGCTGTCAGGATGTTTAATCTCCATGTCCCTGATGCTGCTTCACATTGTTTGTCAAGGTCATTTCATCCTCGACTCATCTGGTTGCACTGCTGACTGCTCCAGCAGTCTGCAGTCTGCCGGTCTGTTTGGATCCAGTATCTGGGAAAACCCACTCGACACCTCCCTCTGACAGCGCTGACAGCCTTCATGCTTGTTCAATCGCCTTTTCTCTTCCTTTGCTTTGCAGAGACCTCAGGTAGGATGAGTCACACCAAAAATCAAAGAAACCTTAGTTTTCAGTGACTTTATAAATGCCATATACAGGATGATTACTGTGTCCACTATATGGCACAGTGGTGATGAGGAATGAACATCATGCATGTGTTTGCAGTGAAAAGGCAACTGTTTCCATCTGCTCATTCACATTATGAAGCAGAAAAAAGCACACTTGGTGCCAAAAAAGCCCAATTTATTATTATTTTTTAAATTGTTATCTTATTTACTTCATGTTCACCGTCCCTTTTGTGTGGAGCATTATAAGTCACATCCTTTAAGAAATGACCTTTAGAGAGAAACCAATGACCTAAACATTGCCAAAAGCCTTCCAGCAAGCATAACTGTTGTGAGCTGCAGCACATTTAACCTGCTACAACCTTAAACAGCCTGATTAAAGATACAGTTTGGATGGCAAAAAAAAAAAAAAAAGCTATTGTTTTTGCAGACATTTATCTCCTACTCTGTCTTTGTTTTCACTTCCAAGTAAAAAGCCTAAAACCTAATAATAAATGTATACTACTGACATATTTATGTAAAGAAATCTGCTATGTTTAAATAAACAATTCTCTGACTTTTTATATAATTTTATCTTTATCTTTAATCTTAAACTTAAGACACAGCTCGTGACCTCGCTGACTAAATTTACCTTGGTAGGACCGGGGTGTCATTCAGTTGATTATTAGTTTTTCTTTTTAAGTTACTTTATAATTTGATAAGTTTAGATTTAAAAAATGAAACAATTTTGAGTTGTTGACCATCTCAAATTACTCAAAGGTTATATTTTTCTATCATTATTACTTTAAAAAAAGATGTAGATAAAGCTTTATGCGTTGCATTTTGTTACTTTAAGTTATACTATTTACTTCAGAACTTTTAGAATCTATTTAATGGTTAAACTATAAAAACATTTTACATGGTTTTATCAAATACATTTCAACCAAATAGCTTGCACTGTTATGGACTTTGCAAGCCAACCATGTAAAAAGCAGCTAAAATATATAATATATATTTACTTCTGTTACTTAAAGTAACAAAAGTCAGTAAAGACGTATAGTTCAACACAGCTTGCATTTTCATGCTGTGCTGCATGACTTCTTTGTGATTTTGTGCCGTATACTGGAGAAGATGTTGAATAATATGCATTTAACACAAAATTCAGACACATTTTTTGTTTCTTTAGTGTATCTTTTTATGTATGTTCAGATCTAACCATCTAGAGTTTGTGCTATATTTTTAAACAATTTTTAGATTACTTTACATAGTATGAAAGCTTAGAATATCCTAACTGTTTTTTAAATTATTTCATTTCCATCCATTTTAAATTCACGTAAGTTCTCCTTACAACAAATTGTAATTGTAACTTTGTTTTGAGAAATGTGCCTACAGGCCTGAGGATGAGTGGCTGCACTTCATGTTGGTTACTCCTTATCTCAGGGGACAAGAAAAAAAAGCCACTGCTACACTACTCATGCCTTCCCCACCTCCTTCTTTCTCCCCTCTCTCCCATTAAGGCACCCATCCTTCACTTTGTTTTAGACAGTTGTGCTTACTTTGCATGACTCAGAATGTCAGATGAAATAACTGCAGTTAGTCATCTTTAGGTCAAATTGCATGAATTTCAGTCAGACAACTTGCTTTTTGAAGTTTAGAAACACTTTAATTGTAACACATACTTGGCTTTGGCATATAGGCTCCATTCAAGCATTGTTTATCAGGCTTACTTATAAACAGAGTGGTGTATTTCTATCCCCGCCACCACCACACTGCCCGGTTCACCCCCAGGTGAACCATAGTCCACAGTTATAGGCTGGGCTAGAGGTAGGATTGACAGCGAGTTTAGTAGGTGAGACATCTGAAGGGATCTAAGAACAGATACTTCTTGCTCCTTAATTTAAACAACAAATAGAGTAATTGAAATGAACCATTCAGAGGGGTAAATAAGCGCTGCAGAGATTGCCTGCCTGAACTAACTCATCATTATTTATCATTAATTAGATGCCCGTGTGATATAATCTTTTGATTTGTGTCTTTTGGCATGTTAATCTTCAAGTGCTGGAGCAGATTTGTTTTTATTAACTTTTTCTCAACTTTTGTTTTGGTGATTCTTTTTTCTTTTTTGATAACATGTCCTTTCTTCCTCAAGTCTTGACTGACTGACAGAAATGTGGTCTGCAGTTTATGAGACATCAGCGACACAGAGCTTTTGGCGGATGGCCAGGTAAAGTCCATCATTTGTGGGCTCAGAACAAAATTTGTCTTATTGCAGGAGGTGCAGCTGGCAGGTGAGGTAAAAGAGATTAGGCGGACAGCAGCCAGCCTGACAGTCTAACAGCTCTCTGGATTCCCCAAGTAAAGGAGAAAGTGGAGGCCAGTTCATCTTATTGGAGTTTGAAAGGAGCTGCACTGTTGAAGCTGAGGCTGCCTTAATGTCAAAGCTTTAAGAGCGTGAAATTTAGGTGATTTCAAAACTCAGTGGGCAAATTCTACATTGTGTGTAAAATGAGAAATGGAAAAATTGACTCCTCAACAAGCCACATCTGATTTGGAATTCAGGAATTTTGAAGACTACCTGCTAAGTGAGTTATGCAGCATGTTTGAAATGGATGGCCAAAATACACTGAAAATTTGACTCTACAAATCCAAAAAAAAAAAAAAAAGAAAAAGTTGGATACTCTGAAAAGATCTTTCCATTTACCTCACTTGAGAAAAAAAAGATCATTCAACACGTCATGTGAGTCAGTGTCCTATGAAATGAGCCTGTGCTTGAAGGTGAACAATAATTATCAGGGCTGTAAGGTTCATTCAACTGTAGAAAGTGTTATTATGTCAAAATATAATAAATTAATTAATTAATAAAAGCCATTTCTTACTTAAAGTAACTGAGTTTTCAGTTAAAACATACTTTCACTCAAAAAATAAAACAAGATTTAAGATTAACCTAAAAAATATTTTTCAATTGAACTGAACTGGAATAAGTAATGATCAATATACTTTTTTGAGTACTTGACTTTATTGAGTTTAAATTAAGTTAAAGTATTCTTAAATAAATTCTTAATAATTAATTAATTAATTATTACAGCTGCGTAGAACCATTTGACATCAGATTTGTAAGGAAAATCTTTTATAGTTTTAGTTGTTTGAGTTTTCCATTCAGAAGAGCCAAGGCATGTTATTTTAATATGTTATTTTAATTATAGATTGCTTTAACTGCTTTATGTTTCTTCTTGTTGTGGATTAAATGGTCTATTAAATCTCTTTAAGCATTAATTCATGACATTCATCTCCATTTAGGTGGGGTTTTTTATTTATATTTTTCTTCTTGACTGCCGGAAATGTGCATTTCAATGAACATTCAACATACTAAAAAACAAGTAAGTTTACTTGTTTTTTAGTATGTTGAATCCCATATACGACCTTGTAAAATGTTTACTTTGTAACACACAGCTTGTAGTACATTGTAGTATAGTGAAATACCGCATCATAATAATATAGTAAATTATTGTGAAAGTATATATATAAGTGAAAGAAAAAAAATTATCATACGATAAAGATAATGTATAGAAAAATCTGCTTCATACATAAAGAAACCACATTTATATTTATTTATGAAAAATTCATCAGCAGATCAGTCTAAAATTAAAACAATAAATAGCCATATCTCCTATAACATAGTGATAACATGATGTAACAGCAATCAATGTAAAATCATAGTTTGGATATTTATATTCACTCTACAACGGATATTATTTCTTGCTGAGGTGAATTATAATCTTAACTTATCAGACTGCAACCACATGAAAAGATAACAATGAAAAGTTGCATATCATCTTTATTCTTCCACCCAGCAGTCTGTGTATTTAATTTAATTTTAGAATACATTTTTAGTTTTCTGTGAAAATAGAAAAAAGGCAACTTTTTAGCATTTAATTAGTTCATAAATTCTTGCAGGATGTGCCAGATTGAAGCAGGGTCCCCGTGGCGGATCAACAACAGCCTGCTCATTACGAGAAACCACTAGTCTGTGTCTATGGCTCTGCATGGCCTGCTTGCAGGGTCTCTGTGGTTTAGAAGAGGCTGCAGGAACATATATAAAAGTACAGCTACAAACACGCATACGCTTACATAGCACACATACGCATACGCTAGCACACACATTTCATTAAAGAGCAAATTTTACACCTGAATGCCACACATGCTGTCTGTTCATCAGCGCTTCATACATCTCAGAGCAGTGGAGATTCACTGTAACAGCAGTGATCCACTTAGTTGTGAAGGCTGATAATATTCTAGTGACTTATTGAAGTTACACAATCTAAGGACGAAAAAGAAAGAGAAAGGGGGCACGGTTGTGGCTTTGTGCTAGACGCATATCTTTTTGTGAGCTCCTGTAAACTCCTGTAAATTATCAGTTTATAAACAAACAAACCTGATTTCCAAGGTTTTTGGTTCTTATCAGTCAATATTTATTTATTGTGTCACAAGGAAATTTGTTTCATAATACAATTGTCAAATAAGGAACTGAAGGTTACTTCCTGAAATTTATGAGGAATGTCTGAGATTACTAAACTAAAACAAAGTTTAATACTTCAATTGTTTTTATCGAAGAGAATGTTGAAAATATCAATTGTTGAAAAATATGTATATGATAGTATTGTTCAGTCAGACCATGCCCCCATATCCCTAATTTACAAGGATTCACAGATATCTAAAGGTTCCAGTAAATGGCGCCTACCAGGTGGTTGCAAGACCCCAATTTTATAGAAAATAATGGAACCCACATTGATGATTACTTTAATATAAATACAGATTAAACATCTGCGAGTGTTGGTTGGGAAGCTTTCAAAGCTTATATTAAAGGACACACGATCAGTTGCAGTAGCTTGAAAACTAATAGATTTAAACCACAAATGAAAGAACTAGAGTCTAAAATTAAATAATTAGAAAGTATTAGTTCAGACGATTCAACACAAGCTAAACAAGAATTACTGGTTCTTCAAGTGGAATATCGAGGGCGTTCTACAGTTAAAGTGGAGAACAGCCTATTGGGGTTAGGCAAACATTTAATGACCAGGGAGAGAACCCTGGAAGACTGTTGGCCTGGCAAATTTAGAAATAGAATCTCAAAAGGTAATATGTGTGATCAGAAATGAATAAGGTGACTTAACTTCAAACCCTAAAGAGATTAATCAAGCATTTCTTTCCTTTCACAAGGCTGTTTATTCTTCTGACCAATCCACAAACATGAGAAAAAGTTCACACTTACACATATTCATAGAGAGCCTTAAAATGTAATATGCTCTGCAGGGCCCCATCATCATCTCTTCTACTCTAATTGAGTCCTCTTTCTGCTCAAGTATGATCCTGTGTCTAGGTTTTACAACCCTTCTTAAGACAAGAGATGATCTCCAGGCGGGGAGAACACAATCCACGTGACTTTCCCCACCAAGACAATCACCCACACATCACTTCCAATACACGTCTGGAAAAAGGGAGGATTCTGGGAGAATTCATTTAGACTCTGTTCAAGATAAACATCACCTTCCTCCCGACACAGCAGTGAAGGAAAAGAAAAAGAGAAAGATTCATAAAATTAGCCAAGGTGCCTTTTGGGCCACTGACCCAGACAGCTTTTAACCCCCATGACCCTCAAACAAAGGACTTGTATATCTGTGCTGCTAGACTCTCTGAACTTAAGCTGCATGTTGAGTTAGATTCAATAAAAAAAGAGATATAAAACTTGTTAAAGTACATACAACCTGATATTCAAAACAGTCATGCTTTGTTATCACTTCATGATCAAATGACTGGTTACGTCTGAGGATTTTAGTTAAGACCAATTTCATGCTATGACCATTCAGACCCAAAACTGAATACATCAAATGTGAATACATCAAATTATACATAGTAGAGCAAATAAATTGTGTATCATAAACAAAAAGGAAAAAAAATAGGTAACCTTATAGTATAGTAATAGTAACCTTATGTCAGTTAAATGTGTTCACTCCAAAAGTGGCAGGAGGAAAGCCAAAGTTTAACATTTGTTCCCCTGAAACCTCATCCAATCAAGAGACCACACAAAACAAAGTACATCTCTTAACAGTGCAAGATTGGCTAAAACCCCCTTTGACCCTGCAGACTTTTACCTGCCCAGCAAGGCAAAACTCAGCTGCCCCAGGAGTCTCATGCTGAGTCATCTTAAAACAGTCATGTTTGTCATGTTGTGTTAGTTTTGTCTCCTTGAAGAACCAAATTATGAAAATTCTTTTTTCTTTTATATCTGTTTGTACATAGACGTTCTCTCTTTCTCTCTCTCCTCCTCCTGTCTGCTATTTGTCATCGTCTGAGCTTAAGCAGCTCAGTTTAGATTATTTACATGTTACCACATTATTATGTTTTTTCTCCTTGACTCCTATATATCTACATATATACCCGCATTTATCTGTCTGTTTATTTTAGCTGTTAATAAATGTTCCTTAAACGAACCTGTATGGACGTTTCTTTTGATGCACTCAAACCAATCCAACTTAGAACTACGTTCAGATGGGAGACTGATAAATACAAATCTATTTTCCTTTGTAATAAAGGTGTTGCCCCGACAAATTTGATAAATTGATTAGGATCGCTACACACCCCTGACTACACACCATTGACTACACACCACTGACTCTAAATATGACAACACATTTTTATAGTCAGTGATGCCAAAGTACCTGTCTCTAGTAACTTATTGCTTTTCCCAGGTAGCTGAGATGGAAACCGCTTCTAAAGCATCCAGCACATGTGTGAACCCTCTTGAGGACTAATTTAAATCAGAGGTGACTAGCTTCACGCTGCACCTCAGCTAGAGTCATTTCCAAGCCACATCAAATGATAAGATCTGTAATTAGACTGAAATATAGCTCAGTTGATTGAGGTAGGTTGAGGAAAAAGTACTTGTTAATCAGTTGAGATTAGTTGAGATGGTGTTTAAATGATGGACAGGACAAGGCAGGATGTGCCAGTTGTGCATCAAAAATCATGTTGATGTATTTATGCAATTATGTTTTTTTCAAAAGACTTGAAAGAGTGCAAATGCAAAACAAATACTATGACACATCTACTGAGCAGAGGCACACAAATATTGGCAAGATTGTGACACTGAACTAGATTTTACAACTAATTAAAACATTCTCAGACACTACTGTTTATAATCATGTTTGTTGGATGGTTAAATGAGAGGTTGTTGAATTAAATAACAAGGTTATTTGTTTGATAAAAGAGGTTGCTATGGCATTCTTTGAGATCCCACATTGTGACCACCAGTTTGATTAACCCTTTAGGTAACTTAGTAGGATCTCTGCCAAACTCCCGTCGGACTTGGATGTGTGAGCATTTGTCTATGTAGAAAAAAGAGAGCCCTTCTTCATGGTTGGGTTTGTTTGACAGGCAGATTTACTGCCTGAGATTGCCTGTGAGCATGCTGTCATAGAAGATACATACCAGAGGATGTTCAGTCTTGCTCAAAAGCTGCAACTTAACTGGTAGGAAATTCAGTTAGCATAGAATTAATTTTTCTATTTATGTGCCTTTCCTTCTACTTATATACATCAGTCCTGAAATTTAACGGGGACCTTGGGTCAGGGCGTGGGGTACAGGGGCTGGTGTAGCACTGGTAGATAGGTGTTTGATACACTTAGAGTGGCATTATTAATTTGGGGTGGAGTTACAGCAACCTCACCGATGCAGAAGAATTTTTTTAATGAAATTAAAAAAAAGAACGCTTTGTGTCAGAATTGACTCCTACTCACTATTATAGTGCATTATTCCATAGTCACTGCGGTCGAGAGGTCCATATAGGCCACTACTGTTGCCATCAGAATACATTTTTAGACACAACTACATTTTTTTTTTGTCAATCTGTCAAACACAAATTGTGGTATTCAGTGAGTACACTATAAAACACTACAAAATGGCAACTGCACTACGTGGTGAGTAGTGGGTGATTTTGGAAATAGCTCCTCTGTATTCTTCAGACCTATCACCACCTCAGACCTGTCCCCCACCACCTATGATCTACAAAATGAGAACAATGAGAAAATCTAATAAAAAAGCTAATTCAGGCCACTATCCTTTTTAAAACATTCATTCATTTTCCATTTCTGCTTTATCCTTTGCAGGGTCACAGGGGTCTGCCGGAGCCTATCCTGACTCATTTCAGGCGAGAGGCAGGGGTCCACCCTGGAGGGTTGCCAGTCTAGACAAACAACCATGCACTCATGCAACTCAGGATGTAGCAACTTTATGCTACAGAAAGCCCATGACACTGAAATTAAGTGATGGAAATTCTGTGATGATGGACAGTGACTTAACAACTATGCAACTATGCATTCCCTTAGTTATTTTAGTGTGTTGCTGGTTAAGCTTATACCTACAGCACCCAAAACAAGTGCTGCCAGGGCTGAAATGAGGACTAGCAGATAATGGCTGGGACCCTCTGTTGCTTGGGTTGCTGCTCATTGGATTCAATCTCACTTTTTTTGAGGCTCAATCTATTTCGCATAGGGAGGGTTTGAACACTGGCTGGACCTGAGCTGCTGTTACATAAAATCTGCGAGTTAAAAAAGAACCAGACCCATTAATGAAAGCACAGGAATAATACACATTAATTGCCAATTATAAAACCTGCAAGTGTACTGATGCTGACTAATTTTAGCAGTTTCTGAACCAATCTGTTAAAAATCCAGAGAAAATTGCATGACTCACATGAGGCCAGTTCAGCACTCTATTAAACAATAAAAAAAAAAAAAAAAAAAGATCTGGGAAGCTGGGCTGTGTACCAGCTTCAAGTTATACGTTTCTAGAACAAATGTCAATTCAAATTAAAAATGGAAGTTTAATTATGTGATTTCATGTTCATCGATTTATTTTTATTTGTTTTAAGAAACTTGTTCTATAAATTGTTTATTGATTTGTTTATTCTGGGCTACAGTCCATATTTTGAAGCTTAACAGTTTGTTGTGTGATGAGCCCTAAAATTAAGTTTGATGATAATAACTGTCATGTCATTGCTTACCTGCAAATAAAACTGAAACGTCAATTATGTGTGTTTGGTTACATATTACTACTGTACATATAGTTATATATATATATATATATATATATATATATATATATATATATATATATATATATATAATATATATATATATATATATATATATATATATATGTGTGTGTGTGTGTGTGTGTGTGTGTGTGTGTGTGTGTGTGTGTGTGTGTGTGTGTATGAATTATCTTTCATTTGTTTTAAGAGTACAACATTTTTAGCACTTCTTATAAAATGATTGTTGAAAAAAGGACAATATATTTAAAATCCAGATCAAACTGACCTTCTCATGCAAGCAGCATGCAGCAGAATGGCAGCAAACTGGCCCAATTGCAGTAACTCACATCTCATCTGATTTATATATATATATATATATATATATATATATATATATATATATATTTATATTTATATTTATATAGGCAGTTGACCTGTGAGGAAAAAAGCAAATACAAAAGGTAATTAATTTGCATTTCTTTAAGTAAAATAATAAAGAGACAGTGGTATGTAAAACCGGCTGTGCTGGTACTTGTCATATCACATAAATGCTGAATTTTCTCATAACACGGTAAAAAGTCACTTGAGAATGAGTCCAGACACCACATGGGCATGTTTGCATTCTTGCATGTTGGTTTTACTTATGGGCTTATTTGCATTCATGTACTGCTTGTACACATGCACATCATCCCTATCTGTGGTGTCTCACCACTGACTTTGTCTTTCCCGGGAATTACAGCAGTAATGAGATCCATTCTGCATTGACAATAGGCTTGTTAATCATGCAACTCTGCAGATATGATTATCAGCATTGATTGGTCAGGAAACAACCACGGCTTTTGAACCAATGGAAGCAGACGTTGGTAGAAGGGTATGTCAGCAAAGCAGATAACTATTGATTTAAAAATGAGAGGAGGCTAAAAGGAAGCTGAATGTTTTTCCTATAAAGTACAGCTGTGTGCAGCATTGCTAGTGTTGTCAGGGGTGATAAATACACATTGGATAAAATCACTTTTTGCCATGTCAGTGTGGTGTTCACAGCACATACTGCAATTTAAAAAAAAACAAAAATATAAAGTGTATCTGTGATCATTTTTTTTTCTGCATCAAACATTGCAGATAATGCAGTGTGTTATAGCAGCACACATTAAGAAACAATAACCAACAATTATCACAGATCTTTAAAATAAATAAATAAACTGAAATGTTTATGGAGGGCCAAAACTGTGAAGAACATTATGAAAAACAGTAAAGGTGAACAATTTTTTACTAATAACAATTCTAATTCTAATATCTATTAAATATTAACAATAAATCCAATACGTTTAAAAATGGTATTCAATTATTTAAAATACAAAACATTGTTTGTTGAGTTAAATGATTTCTTTTAAAATTCTAACATTAGCAAACTGAATAGAATCTGCTAAAAAAGGTACGAAAAATTATCCCCTAATCAAATTTAAAAAATGTAACCATAACTAGAAAACCCTGCATTTCCTTTGAAAATGCAGGGTTGAAGGGTGAGGTGTCAAATGAGAGCTGGACTCTGAAGCTAAAAAAAAAACAAAAAAAAAAACCCCAGCTGAACTGCTGAAAATCAAAGAAATTGCTAAAGACACATTACAAATTTTAAGAAAATGATAATATGTAGATCAAACATTTGAAAATTCCTAAGATGATATAAGAAGAGAGAAGTTGAAGACTGGAGGAGGCTCTGAAAAGCAGAATCTTTGCTAAAGAAAAGAAGACAACGTCAGAAGAGTAAGATCAGCTGAAGAAAAGATCAGCTGAAGCGAAGAATATGAGCTAAAAACAACAAGTTGACCTCAAAGTAGGAATATCAGCTGAAGAGGAAAGTAAGACGGATAAGCTAAAGAGAAGAAGAAAACCGTCAAGACAGAAAGGTCAGTTGAACAGGAAAAGAGGAGATGAAGAGAAGATAAGCTGAAGGGAAAATGATTGGCTGAAGAAAGGAACCCTGTTTTGAAGAGCAGAGGATGAGTTGAAGATTTTAGCCAAAACGCCAGCAGAATAACCAAATTTAGAAGAATCTCGCAGTTGGCTGAAAGGCATCAATAATAGTTGAAGTAATGTTGATCTTAAACAAAATTGCTGAAATGTATGAAGATGGTGAAAAAAACCTTTTGAATTGCTATAAAGAACTTGAAATAAAGATTAAGAGAAAGAAGAGGAGGATGAAGGGAAGAAGATGAATTAGAATGGTGCTAAGTAAAAGAAGGTAAAGGAAGGTATGGAAAAAGGAAATGTAGCCAGAAAGACATGAATAAAGACGTACTGACAGAAGTGCAGCGAGGGAGCCACACAAGCAGACATGTATGAATGTAGAAAGACATATATGGTGTTAAGATTAGACCGTTTCTTTTCATTGTTACCTGGAACCAGAATTTGTAATTAGAATAAATTTTATTATTATTATTATTATGAAGTCTCTCTGTGCTTGACTGTGAGGCTCTCGAGGACTAACAGATGTTTTATTTACAAACCGTGATTGACAGAGCCTGTCAAGAAACACACATGAGCCGAGACGCAGAGAGCGTATCATGTAATTATGATCTGACATAACTCAGTTTATCTCTAAGTTAATTCAGTTAAATTACGTTTTTATTGTTTAAACCTTTAGTACTAATACCGTGATCATTTGAATTAGAAATTTAGAACCCATCAAATTACTTTTTTTTAATCATTCTATATATGAAACATATAGTTAGTAAGTATAATTAGTGTTGAAATAAAGAATTGTTGAACTGTATAAAGAAGATAAAAGTAATTGTGATTTACTGAAACAAAAAGTTGCAAACGTAAGAAAAGGAGCAGAAAAGGGAGAAGGTGAAAGAAGGAGACAAGGAGGAACAGTAGAATTAGTAGAAAAAGTAAGGCGGAAAGTAGTTAAAAAATCTTTTTTGTAGCAGAAGCAGTCTTAACGTGTTTGAAAAGGAGTAGGAAGAAGTAAAAAACTTACAAACTCTACACCTTAAACTCAGTACTATGTTGTCAGATTGGACCCTCATTATTATTTCTGTGGTTTAAGATAAAAAAATGATGAAATTATACATATTAAAAAGAATTTTACACAGTATAAGTACATAGTGTGGTATACCTGAATATAAATTAGTGGATGATTGAGTTATTATTATGCCATGTGCACTATTTACCTTAAGCCCCTGTTTATGTTATTTATTATTATTATTATTATTATTTATGATGTGAATTTATATGAACCCACAATCCTATTCGTTATAAGCATTTTTACTCATAGATATGCTATATGCTTCAAGCATAAATGTTATTAGTATTACTATCCATATATGTATAAATACATGCATCATGCATTTCCACACACACAAACACACACACACACACACACACACACACACACACACACACACACACACACACACACACACACATATATATATATATATATATATATATAATATATATGTGTGTGTGTGTGTGTGTGTGTAAATGTACAAAATCTCTTTCAAAACATTTTCTGTATGTTCTCAGGTAACAATTTATTTAAATTCAATCAGATTCTCAAATTTATAAATTTTAGATTTGAAGAATAATGTGTTGATGTGCTCATAAAAACTGACATTATGGATGATTCTGATGGCTCGTTTCTGTAGGATATTCAATGGTTGTAAAGAGCTTTTGTAATTGATTCCCCAAACCACACACAATCTCCAAAAAATCAGATTCAATAATTCAATCTTCACAAATTCTCTACTCTTTAAATAGCTCCTCATCCAGTTCAAGACTACCCCCCAAATCCCATAACGTTCTAATTTTTTATTGAGATGTCATGATTTATTGTATCTTTCTTTAAATCTATGAATATCCCTATAGTTAATTTCTTACTGTCTGTGATAATGTTAATTTTTTTCAATGAGGTCAGTTACAGCTGGTGATGTTGACCGCTTTGATCTGAATCCATATTGACTGGTATTAAATTGTGTGTTTGTCTATGAATCTTTCTGATCTCTCATTGAAAAGTTTTTTTGAAGATTTTGAAGAACTGAGGAAGAAGAGACCCAGGCCTGTAATTTGTGAAGAGGTGATGGTTGCCAGTTTTGTACAATGAAATGATCTTTGCAATTTTCATTTTGTTGGGAAATTGTCCTGTGTGGAATGACAGATTGCAAATTTAAGTTAATGGTTTGGAGATACCCTCAATTACCCTGTTTATTGTTTTCATATCAAGACCATCACAGTCAGTGGATGCTTTGGTTTTTGCATTTATTAATATCAATGATTTCTTTCTCTTGTATGGGGTTAAGATACATCGAACTAGTATTACTTGCAATATAATTTAAATGAATTGCTGTTTCTGACACAGGTATTTTTTCTCATAAATTTGGTCCAATGTTCACAAAATAACTATGACATTTATTTACCACATCCTTCATATTAATAATATTCTGGTCATTATCTATAAAATACTGAGGGTAAATGTTATATTTAGAGGTTTTAATAATAACAGTATTTAACATGTTTTTATATTTCTTAGATCTGTTTTCTGATTTGGTAGTTCTGTGTTTTATAAGTTACCTAAAAAGTTTTTTTTTCTTTTTACATGTGATTTGTAATCTTCTGTTCATTTTTCCTTTTTTTTTGGGTTTTTGCCTGTTTTTCCTCTTTTATTCCTTGACTGGACACATTTTTTTTATCATATAAAGATTTAAAAATTCCAAAATTCATCATTTGTTCTATATATTCTATTCTATATATTAATCATCATATTACATCAAATCAGCTTTTAGTACCTTCAAGAAATCATCTCTCCTAACCTGTCTGTACTGTGGTCTGAGGTGGTTTGTTTTTCATAGTTTTCATAGGCTGTACATGGTAATAATAAATGATTCTATAATTCCTTGTTTGTTTGGATTTAGAAGATCAATATTGGAATCCCCACAGATGAATATATCTTTTTGATTGACTTTCATCATGTTTCCTCCATCCCGTTATTGAATACTTCTAAATTGGATTCTGGTGCTCTATAAATGCAACTCATAAAGACAGTCCTCTTTATTTCCATGAGTATTTCTATAGTCACATATTCCAAAACACTATCCACAACAATTGACAGTGTCTCTATCATCTTTTCCTTGTTGATGTTCTTGTCCACAAAAAGAGTCACCCCACTTCCATTTTTGTTTTTACACATCATTTTATAACCATCAATTTCAAGTCTTTTCACTTTTCACTGTTGAGCCACATTTCTGATATTGCAATATTGAAAGACTGTGAAAGTTGTTGGAGATGCTGTTTGATGTAGAAATTGGCATACAGACTAAATATATTTATTACATTACAGTGTGAAACACACATTAATTTAGTAATGAGCTCCAGCTGTGAATGAGAGGACCTGCAGGTAGAACAGTGGGGACAGCCTGCAGTCATTGTGCGCAAATGGAAAAACATATCAACAAAGTTTTTTTAGAGTTAGTGTAAAATTTCTGAACGCAATGATGTAATTTTGAAGCTGGCAGGGGTTTTAATTCCGGGGTTGGCGTGAGTTAAAAATACCAAACCTTATCTTTACTGAACAGGTCATTTGTCCTCGGCTGCCACTGAAAATGAGCTCTGAGCTCAGAGCTGATTTGGTAGTAAAGTAGAAGTCACAGTGTCACAAAAGTCAGATTTTCTGAAAGCCAACAACAATAGTTTCGTGTTGATATATAATTAAGGGGAGGTAAGTGAAAGGTGTGGAAAATAGAGAGCTTTGTCACAGAATTTTTCTGATTATTTCTCTAGCTCAGAAAATTAGATTGGATGACATCATAGGCTAGAGTGGATGTTTGGTGGAAAAATAATCATGACACTTAAATTGCTATTTTTAAAAAACCATAAACCTCACCAAAACAAGGCTTTAATATGTTGTAGCCCAAGTCTTGTGACTCGTTTGAACAGTGCCTCTATGTAAAAGTATGCTGAAGTAGTGAGCTCTCTAAGACAACAACGTTGTTCACAGATGTTTGAAGACTCTGTAATTGAAATCCATTATAAATGCTAAATATTTCATAAAACGTAAAGGGTAATATTTTAAAAACTACAAACTTTTTAAAAAGCTGAATCAACTGGTGAGAAGTTAAAGTCTTGTGACGAGCTTAAAGTTTGAATGACGTCTCTAGCTGAAAGCATGATGAAGTAATAAGGTCTGAAAGATTTTCAAGGATTTTAAGATTATATTACAATGGGCATTAGGGTTAGGAAATCCTGGAATATCTTAAAAAGTTGAAGGATTTGAAGTACAAAAAGTCATAGCAAGAACAACCTGAATGTTTTGATATATGAATGGCTTCAATAGCTCAAAAAATGCAGAAGTAGATATAAAAAATGAAGAAAGGAACGCTGAGGGGATGAATGGGAGCGGAAAGAGGTGACTTATTAAGAAAAACAGCCCAACTACTGAAAATTAAAGAAATTGCCAAAGTCAGTTGAAAATGGTAACATGTAACTCAGACAGTTGATGATGGAAGAAGAGAAAGAGGAGTTGAAGACAGGAGGAGGCACTGAAAAGAAGCATATTTTCTGAAGAGAAGAAGATGGGTTTAAGATGGGGACGATGGTGTCAAGAGAGTAATACCAGCTGAAAAGAAGGTCAGCTGAAGCCAGGAAGATACAATAAAGACAACAAGATGACCTCAAAGTAGGAATATCAGCAGAAGATGAGCTGAAAGATACAAGAGCAGGAGAGAAGTTAGGCTGAAGAGAGGAAGATCAGCTGAAAAAGGAATGTTGTCTTGAAGAGAGGAGGATGAGTTAAAGAATTTAGAAAAAACTCTAGCAGAATGACCACATTTAGCAGAATTTAGCAAGTAGATTAAAGCCGTTAAAGGAAGCATTGACAGCTTGAGTACTGTTGATCTTGTTGGAATGTATCAAAGGTAATAAATTCCTGTGAAAGCCAGTGCAAATGTCTTTGTTTGATATATAATTTATGGTGGTTGATTGGAAGGTATGGATGAGGAAGAGGTTTGTTTTGGAGTTTTAAAGACTAAATGTATCATTGGTTAGAGTTGGGTGAGAGAGATTCTTAAAAAAAATCATAAAACTTAAACTGCTATTTCTTAAACACTGCAGACTCAACACTCAGCTTCAGTATAATGTAGTCCAAAGTGTCATGACTCGTTTAAAGCATGAGCGGCTGAAAGTATGCTAAAGTAGTAATGCCTCAAAGACCATAAACTTTTTGAAGAATTCTGCATTCTGCAATAAAAATCCATTTTAAATGCTGATTTTTAAAAAATAAAACTTAAAGTGTAATATTACAAAACATTTAAAATGCTGTGTTTAAACAATTATCAGTTCGTCCACTGCTTGTGTATTATGTTAATAGCACATACCATTCACAAAGAAACACACAAATCACCTGTAAATAATCAAATAGAAAATGATTATTGATAAAAGATCAATTCTTTACAGATACTTTTCCTCACAATCTCTATCAGATATGTGTGGATCTTAATAAGCTACAACCAGTCAAACCATGTTCATATCCAATTTGCACACAGATATGTGGAAAATACTGAGTTCACCATATGAAATAGACATGATTGTTGTCTTCATAGTTTTACAGAACTGACCCTTTAATTTCAGTAAATATAAGTCTTTGAAGTACAATATAATATCAAGTTATATTTTAAGAAGCTGGATGTGCATTACGTTCACATGTATCTCTGCTGCCATGATGCTGAATGCTACAATCCTGGACCTCCTACACAAAAAATGAAGATCTGGAATTATGGCAGCATTAAAAAAAAAGAGTGGAATAAAAAGGTGAGTGCAGAACCTGCAGGATCTGGTTAAAATGACCTCCGTCTGCTCTGCAAATGAACACAAATGTGTCCTCACAGCTCTGCTAAAAGCGGCAGACAGAGGCTGATCACAGACGCACACTCATGCACGCACACACACACTCACGCACGCACGCACGCACGCACGCACGCACGCACGCACGCACGCACGCACGCACGCACAGTTGAATAGAACAGACCATTAGCTTTGAAACTGCATTGCTTTAACCTCCTAAGACCTGGTGCATTTTTTTTTCTTGTTGATTTGGGCCCTCGTTAGGAAATCTAATATTATTTCATGGACAACAAGAGATGTGATGTGCACAGTTAGTACTGAATGTGTACGCCAGACCTTAGGAGGTTAAAGTGGCTCCAATATCTGAGTATTGATTAATTAAGATTACATCAAGATTGTAGAATCACACATTCTTGTATAATGAAGAGTTAGAGGGATGTATTTTTGTCCTCTTTTTGGATATGATGGGGTATGACTCAGATTCTAACAGTCAAAGTACAACACTGAACACTGAAGTACGTAGCAGAAGTCACTCAAGTCTTTAGAAAAGTGATCAATGAAGACCTTTAGCCTCCTGAAGCCCAAGGGGCTTTTCAAAGCTTCCGATTTCTCATCTCTGTCGAGATTGAGAGCCTTTTTTGAAAATCTGTTCATACTGATGTTCTGGAAGAAAGCTGCACCTGGTTCATCTCAGCTCACTCCCCCACATCTAACGAGGCCCAAAACAAGCAAAGAAAGACAGTCAATAAAGACGAGGACTTCCCAAGACCAGACACACCAATCCTCTCTCTCTCTCTGTCTCTGTCTCTCTGTCTCTCTGTCTCTCTCTCTCTCTCTCTCTCTCTCTCTCTCTCTCTCTCTCTCTCACTCACACACACACACACACACACACACACACACACACACACACACACACACACACACACACACACATGCAGGTAAAACCCACTAGTCTTACTGAATTAATTTCTTAGTTTATCTGGTTTTAACATACCTGCCGTCCTCAGCTGAAATAAAAAGTCTAAGTAGTTATATACAGTGTGTGGATTAAGCACTGTGGTAATAACTTGCATTTCGCCACCTTCCTAAGATAATGACCTAAGTCGTTTTTTGAGAAAAGTGATTTTTTTTTACTTTAGTCTTCTCCTCACCAGACTGGCAACCTCTGGTACAATGATCAAGATCCTTCTATGAACAGATCATTTGATCCCCTCCTTTTAGTATAATGACCTATGTCAAGATTGTGACATTTTATTTTGCCTTAATACCAAAACAAAAGTGTCTTTGCCGAGTTTACATGCTCTTCAAGATGGCAGCTGCTTCGAGAAAGAAAACAATCCACCTAGCCACAGAAGTTATTCCCATGATTCCGAGCGCATCCCCTTTTGGTAAGTGACCAGGTTTACTATAATATAGGCTAGGCTATAAATATTGCATAATTATTCAGTCATTTCACAAATCATCTTAGACTAAACTATGAACCTAGCGTTTAACAAACAGTGGAAAGGCTCCAAAATCTGAGGCTGCTACAAATAACAGGCTTCTGTTCATGTTTATCTGGTGTTTTCTGCATAATTTAATCTACAGTTTTTTTCTAATTTTTTTCCACATTATATGATCGGATTAAAAATGATTCTTTTACTGTATTGTCGTGTGTAACGTATGTGCATAACTAAATAATTACAAAGGATCTGCTTTACTTGTGTGTTTTTACTTGATTAGATCTCTTGAATATAATATTAGTAATCGTGACATTATTTGACCAGTATCGTGGTATACCTGTCGTGCAGTGTCTAGCTGCAGCTTGTGCATGCTCGCCACAGGGTATCCCTGATGCAACTTAATACAAGTGGCAAAAAGGACAATGAATGTCATGAATGATCCCACATTTGTGACGGCACACCTCAAAGGGTTGAAATGTTTTTCCTTTTTGGAAGGAGATGCACTTGACAGTTCTGACACCGATCAGGCCTCATCTACTGAAGACGACAATGAGACACCGTTGAAGAAATGAAGTAGCATGTGCTACGCCAAGACTCTGTTTCAGATGGAGCAGAAAATACCTTAAATATTCCCAGTAATGTTGTGGAAGATGCTAAGCAGACACATTCAAGAACGTCAGTTATACATTACCACGCGATTCATCCTTGTGCTACCAACTGAAGCTTCAGATGGAACAAGTGTCAAAACGTGAAAGGT